>JAKSZP010003489.1:0-25344 GCA_022478985.1 Massospora cicadina | reverse complement strand
GTTAAATTAAACTGGTCATCGAACAGTTATATCCTTAATATCACTGATAGATCAGTATGAAAAGTGATGCTATTCAAAGCCCAGTTAAGAACTTGGCATGAAGTTCGGAATATCAGATGCAAGTTTGGATTGGAATTAGCACTTGGATCAGTGATGTAATGCACACTATAAATTAAGTGAAATATAGTTAATTCAAATATGATTAACTTTTTCGTTAAGAGTCTGGCAGCAGGGATTATAGCTCGTCTTGGATTGTGGGCGCCAGCGACTACTGAGGTGGCAGTAAACTCATACTGTAATAGCACCTTCCCCATAAAGCAACCTACTCTCAACTGGTAAGGGTTCTTTTAATTTATAATCTAATATTGGCAGGATAGTGGGTATGAGCTTGTGTCGGCCCATCTCTTGACTCGCCATGGTGATAGGGCGCCGCTGGGGGATACTAGTGTCAAAGGTTGGAATTGCAGCTCGGGTTCTATAAATGATAAGTCTGTTTCTGTGGAGGGAGTGTCCAACAGCGACATGTCATTTCCTAAGGATGAAAGTTGTAAAAAGGATATGCTCACTTATAAAGGAGTGGAACAGATGAAGAACCTTGGTTCAGAATTAAAACAAATTTATGGCGATTTAATTCAAAGAGGGATTTATGTTCAGACCACTTGGACTCAACGCACTTACTGGTCAGCAGTTGCATTCATGAGTGGACTTTTGGGCAAAAATGAACCCAAGTTTAACATGACATCGATGCCGCTTGCCAAGGATGGGTTAATCCACGCCTACAACAACTGTACTAAGGAGAAGGTGTTGAGCAAAAAGGTGCTTGGTTCGAGAGAGTTTAAACAGGCCCTCGCATCATTTAAGAAGTTGACAGAGGCTTATAACATCGACCTCAAAGCCGAAGATATGTTGGCCCTTTACTATGGTGTCGACAGTTTGAGATGTCGCCATTGCCATCAGCTACCGCTGTCATGCACCAACTGCGATGTCC
Source organism: Massospora cicadina (assembly GCA_022478985.1). NCBI lineage: Eukaryota > Fungi > Entomophthoromycota > Entomophthoromycetes > Entomophthorales > Entomophthoraceae > Massospora > Massospora cicadina. The sequence continues at coordinate 24,356 of JAKSZP010003489.1, read as the reverse complement.
ACGATATCTTCAATGCAATGGACAAGTTTATCGATGTCATTTACTTCTCGAGTCCAAAACTAACCACTGAGCATAAACGACTTCGCATCAGGACGTTCCTTTTGACCCTCAAGCAAAACCTTCTAAATGAATTTAACAGACGAACCAAAAATAATGAAACTTCAAAAGCATATCAGCCTGGATTCTTTTACTTCTCCGCCCATGACGTGACATTAAGTTCACTCTTATCCATACTGGACTTCAATCAAACCCATTCCCCACCTACGCCTCCAACTTCATCCTTGAGTTGTGGGCTCCCAAATCAACCTCAACCCCACCCCTCCAACAAAAATCAAAAAGAGAACTACCGTATCCGATTCCTCTACAACTCAAAGCCAATTACTCCAACTTGGTGCAACGAAGGATGTACCTTGAAAGCTTTGATGGATAAGCTAGGCGAGGATTTAAACATTTATACCAAACATGAGATGATGGAGGATCCCAAGCCCAATAACTTTGACTTTACGGCGGAATGCTAAATTGATATTCAACCAAGTCGGATTAGTTATACAGTTATTTATTAGGGTTCATGCCGAGTTCTTTAACTTTCTGCATCCCCCTCAATTACTTTATTAAATCCAAATCTTATTTTATCTGATCAGAGTTAAGGTTTTTGCGCATTTTCATTGTACCATCACCCTAGAGTTATTTGATACTATTTTATAATCGTCCTATTTACATTTGAACTTGTAAATCAGGTTGCAATCGGTGGTAGGATAACTGAAGCCTTTGAAGGTCATTTTGATAACATTAAACTATAGAATTTTTACTATCATGACTTACCAGTCATACTAAATTAGATTTGGACCGCTGCTTTCATAGTGTATAGCTATCCCAATCAATTTATTGACCTATATTTAATACTAAAGTTCACCTGCAGCTTTGCTTGCATAGAGAAAATTATTATTATATATCCTAATAAAAGTTTTCTTCATAGATATATAGATTTATATAGATTTATATTATATAAGGAGTCAACAGACACCAAGAAGATAAAAGTCAGCTACAGAAACACCCATTATTTTTCTAGTCATATGAATTTTTTTTCTAGATATCTAGTTCTTAATTATGATTACTAGAAACATTAACTATAGTCTCTTTTAATACTGTAAAAAGATCTTCTAATTGGCAGTATAATTATAACTGTAAAGATTTCATATACAACTCTCAAATCAATTAAATATCTAAATTTATATACTAAAAGTAAATAGAAAATGGATTATTAAAATTCTAATATGATATTATTAAATACTTCTCATGGTATAGTATACTGATAGTGATAACCATAACTAAGTCAATTTAGTACATTAAAAATTATATAAGGATAGACAGAGACTATAATATATAGAGAGGTTGCCTACTCTATTGGAAGCTGTAAGAATTTTGGCATGTGTCCTGAGAGATTTGATACACTGCTACATAATAGGATAACAATTTGATAATTTCTACACCTCTAAAAAGTAAGGATAAGGAAAAGTATAAAAATAAATAAACGAAGAGATCTTTATTAATCAGAAGAGTCACACTGCAAGTCTTGTCAAGAATAAGATCAACTAATCTCCCATCAACTATGCTTTCATATATTTTTATACAATTACCATTTCTACTGTAAGATAACCACAAATGCGCATCAAAATCCATCAGCATGACAGCGCAGTTAATCACTTAAGACTAGACTTAAGATACCTAGACAATTTCTGAATGTACAATAGGTATAAATAAAACATCTTGACTACCTGGCCATAATTTAGGGCTCCTATCTACTAATTTGGACCAACATATTTATCAATTATTAATTGGAGTCATAGTGGATATTCTGAGTAGTGTCATTGATTTTAACTCTAGACCACTTTTAGCAACCCCAGCAAGATAAGGAGTCCTCTGGGTTTAATTTACCATAGTAATGAAATATCATCACCAGTAAGGTAGCTGTTGTGGTATTTTTTATTTATTGATATTCGGTCAAGTAAACTATTCAATAAATTAATTTATGACATATCCACTCCTTGAATGAGAATCAAGCATCTCCAGCTATGTCCCATCACATTATGTTGTGGTGCATGATGAGGAGTGATCTGCTAGTATAGCACAAGTGTTGAATTGTGAAAGTGGTCGCTCATTTTAGTAACCATGTCATGAGTTGGTGATTTGAACATGCTTTCAGTGAGTGCTATGAGGATAGGGTAAGGAGTGATCATCAAGGGTTCAAGTACTATATACTTAATTTAGTGAATATTATAATAATACATCAGTGTTAATCTGTATATAAATTTTTAAAGAATTTTATTTAAAAATATTTCATTTTTTTGAGGCAGGCTGACTAGGGATGTTACCGCACCAATTAATTAGGAAATTAAAAATTAATTGGAAAGGAGTATAAATCTGCTATACCCCAACACACAAATCATTCTGATAGGCTAGTAACTCCATGGACCGCCTTGCTATTCACTCTCAGTTCAGGGCATTGGTGCACAACGCCAACTCATTCAAAATCGTCCCCTACACAAAGTTCATCTACTGGGATTGAACTCAGGAAGCAGTGGTCATTGAGTCCATACTCTACCACTTGGGCACCCTCCCTGATCTGTATATATGTAACAGATCAGGAGACACCTGATCCATACATTGGTTTGGATTGAGTGGAGTTCGATCTGAATGTGGCCCTGATCCAATGGGCATTGAACTTGGTAAGTTTAGAACTGGGTAAAATTGTTATCCCAAACCCAAATCACATCCACAAAATGATGATGGTCTTATGCAGGGTGTGGATGGTAATCTGGTGGGATGGTGAATCTTCACTAATGATGTGGTGGTTGGGGCTCAGAAGAGTTTAATCAAAAGAAAAGCTTATTCCATATTTGCAGTGCACTATTTAGGGGAAGATATCGCAGCCCTGAAGGGCAGTTACATCTTCTACAAGGAAAAACATAATTTGAAATAAAGAATAATTGCTAGCTTAGAACAATAATTTTATTTATAAAAGATATAAGCAGATTGGATTGAAACCATGAGCTCAACCCATGAGTTCATTGTGGCATTGGCTTCGTTCTCAGCCCTTTCCTGATCCCAGACTCTGCTGCTGATGTGCAGCGTTGTGGGAACAGTGGTATGAGAATATGTGGCAATGATAAGACATGGCGGTCAGGTTCAGGGATGGGCCTCTTCTGGCCTGTACCTAGTATGGTCAGTAACATGGCTCTTACTGCCCAATTTGTTTGTTGCATATTGGTGTGAACCTGCCCATTACATTAGACGCAACTCAAATACTTTCTTGTCGGTTTTGTGGGGCCCCCAAGAAGAGGTTGTGGCCCCAGGAGGGGAGGAATGGTACCACCATGTGTTGACAGTGGTGATGGTGAGCTTCTCTCTCACGTTTGTAATGATAAGAGGTGATTTGAGTGCGTGGTTTGAGACCCATTAAAATGGAGGAACGTCAAGGGAGACCTACATCCCCAAAAGGTTGGGCTGCTTTGCCAATGGAAGCTTTAAAGAAGATCCACCAAGTGGTGTCGCGGATTTGTTTTCAGGCGCAGTTGGCTCAAGAAAAGGGTGGGGAGACCCCTTTCTCATTGCAGATTATGCAAATTGTGGAGGCACTACCTCCAGAACTTTCCAGATGGGTGCAAGAGTTGGTTAAAGAGCAAGGACGCCTTCCTGGATCCATGGATGAGTGTGTGGACTGGATTGACCAGGTGGCCTGTCCATATGAGGCTTAGGATGAGGCGTGATTGGCTTTGTTGACAGTAGGTAAGGGCTGAGGATCAGTGGAAGAATATGGGCGGATCTTCCGCCCATTGACAAAAGCAGCAAGGGTCTCAGATTTGCAATCATTGCAAGTGTTCATACAAGGGCTGCAAGCGGACATGTTGGCCACCATGGAAGCTGCTAAAGTTCAAGGCTCGTTGATAGAGGAAATTGTTTTAGCGATGCAAGTGGAGAGGCAATTGGCGTTGGCGCATAACCAGCAAGAAGATTTGATGTCCCCAGGAAGTGTCCAGTCACCCGTTGTAGCCAGCAGAGGATGAGGGGCTGGTGGGGTTCTCCCCAGAACTTTGGGAATATCCATGGGGGATCCCTCCAGGGTAGTGGCGAGGAGTCAGGGAGAACAGGCCAGGGACCCAGGCAGAGCTATAGTCCCCAACCTACTTTACCTGCAAATTTGCAATCCAAGAATGCTTCTAACATTAAACCCTCTTCTTCACTTTATCCTAGTTTATTTATTCCAGTGGAGTTATACTCGCATGGTCAGACAGAGAAGGTACTGGCCCTGGTGGATACAGGGGCCAAGGAAAATTATGTGGAGTTCACCTTAGCAGAGCGTTTGAAGTTGGAGATTAGGAGGGGTCCTGAGGTAGTGTTCACTAATGTGTCAATAAGAGCCCCATCGTGGGTTCTGGAGCACTTGATTGTCATTTGGAAGAACCCCTTTTGGTTGAAGGAGGGTTTCTGTATGATCCAGAATCTTGCCCACCCTGTGGTGTTGGGGATGCAATGGTGGCATCGCATCCAGCCGCGGATTGATGTGTTGCATAAGATGATTACCTTGTCACCCCAGATTGGACCTTGGATGATGTGGAAGATGGAGGTTGGGGGCAACGTCCCAAGAAGGTGCAGGAGCTTAGGAGGGATGCAGGAGGTAGAGCTACCACCCAAATATAGCAATTTTGTTAATGTTTTTGTCCCATCAGAAGTTCGCCTTTTTCCCCTTGGGTTCTTTTACATTTTCATTTTGGTTCAAGGAGGGATCAGAGCTTCCCAGGGGGTGCCCAGTCTATGCTCTTAATGAACGGGCCAGAGAAGCATTGGAGGGCCATGTGGAGTTGATGTTGAACAAAGGTTTAATTGAGCCTTCCATGTCACCGGTGGTATCTCCTGTGTTGCTAGTACCAAAGGAAAGTGGCGATTTTCGCCCATGTGTGAATTTCCAATGCTTAAACGCGGTCACGGAGCTGGATCTGTACCCAATGCCCCTGTTGGAAGACATTCTTCTGATGGTTACTGGATGCATGATGTTTACAAAGCTTGACCTCGCGGATGTATTTAATCATATTCTGGTGAGACCAGAGCATCAGCAATACACAGCGTTCAAGTGCCACCTGGGGGTGTACCAATATCGTGTAATGCCATTTGGGCTGAGGAATACTCCAGCGGTGTTCCAGCGGATGATCAACCATGTCCTTGGGGGGATGATTGGTCAGTGCTGTGCCACTTATATGGATGATATTCTAGTATTCTAGAGGCCCCAGGAGGAGCATGCACAAGATGTCTGGGAAGCTTTGGGGGCGATCAGCCATATGGGTTTAAGGTTAAAGCCCTCCAGGTGTGAGTTCAACCGAAGTTTGGTAACATTCCTTGGCAACATGGTATTCTGGAACAGATTGGGGGTGTGTCCAGATAAGCTTTGGGTGGTGCGGGCATGAAAAGCCCTCACGGATCAGATAGGGGTGCAAAGTTTTCTGGGAACATTGAATTTCCTTTTTTGGTTTTTTAAGAATTTTTCCCAGATGGCCTTACCGCTCACGCGCTTGACCCAAGACATTCCATTTATATGGGGAAAGGAGGAAGCACGGGCATTTGAATTACTAAAGGGTAAGTTACTTACCACACCTGTGCTGGCCCATCCAAATCCCAGAAAACTCTTCATGGTCAAGACGGATGCTTTGAATTATGCTGTGGGAGCAGTATTGCTTCAGAAAGGTGAAAATGGGTTGGAGCATCCCATATATTACTTCAGCTGCAAGTTGCTCCTCGCAGAAATGAACTACCTGATATACAATAAGGAACTGTTGGCAGTGATGGTGGCCTTGCATGAATGGCAATATCACCTGCTCTATGCCCGGCATCCTTTTGTTATCCAGATGGACCACAAAGCCCTGGAGTATTATCGCAAACCCAGAAAGATGAACCAGCAACAAGACAGATTTCATGTAAAGATGGTCCGCTATGATTTCTGGGTGGAGTACAGGCCTGGAGCTTCGAATATCCTGGTGGATTGGTTGAGTCAAGATGGGGCTTTCGTGTATGAGAAGGAGGAATTAGAGGAGTTCAACATGGCTATGATGTTCCAACCAGACCAATTTGTGATGATTGAAGATAGGGAGAGTGTGTTGGGGGAGGAAGTTAGCTGGAAGCAAAGGAGTGCAGAATTTGCCCAAAGGCTGAAAGCTGAGATGATGGAGTGTCAGCTGCACCAGTATCATACAGATTTTATGAAGAGGGTTGGGGTGTTATACCAAAAGTCGCATGTATGGGTGTCTAAACCATCATTACAATGAAAGGTAATCTGGGCTTCTCATGACCATCGACTGGCAGGTCACCCGGGAGTAGGGAAGACAATGGAATTGGTGCAGCGGGAGTATTTGTGGCCAGGCCTTTGCAAGGATGTCCAGAAGTACATGTGGGAGTGTTTGGTTTGTGCAAAGTCAAAGCCATCAAGAAAACCACCATCAGGTAAGTTGAATCTGCTGCTGATACCGCAAACCACTTGGAGTTCAGTTAGTGTCAATTTCATAGTGGTACTTTCAAAGGTGCAGGGGAAGGACGCGGTTATGGTGGTCGTAGATAGACTTACCAAATATGCTGAGTTCTTCCCATGTACTGGGAGTTTTTCAACAAAGTATGCGTCAAGGGTTTTCATCAATGAGGTGTTCTCCTGACATGGATTACCAGAGGAGATCATCTCAGACTGGAGCCCACAATTTGTTTCAAAATTCTGGTTGAGTCTACTGGGAAATTTGGAAATCAAACCAGGTTGATCCTTAGCATACCATCCACAATCTGATGGACAAACTGAGAGGGTGAACCAGATACTCAAACAGTATCTTCATTGTTACATGTCCAATTGACAGGATGACTGGGTTTCGTGGGTCTGGATGACCCAGTTCGCCTACAACAATCACTCTCAATACTCAACAGGAATGGCACCTTTCTTTGCAAATCATGGACTCAACCATAGATCAAATGGGGGATCTGTGAGCGGCGTATGTCAGGGGGCGGATGAGATGTTATGTGCCATGTCAGATATCAGGAAGAAACTACAGGGGAACTTGGAGCAGGCGATATCTTGGCAGAAGCAACAGGCAGATTGTCGAAGGGTGCTGGATCTGATGTTTGAGCCTGGGGACTGGGTATTGGTGGCAGGTAAGAACTATACCATCCCTGTTAAGAGTCATAAGCTGGGTCCAAAGTTTTTGGGCCTGTAATGGATCATCTGAGCCATTAATTGGGTCGCCTTTGAGTTGAGTTTGCCAGTGGGTTCCAGAGCCCATCCAGTGATTCATGCTTCCCAGCTACAGGCTTTCAGGGGTGAGGGGCTGGAGCATCCAGGACCGCTGAATCCTAGAGAGGGGGAGATGCCAGAATACAAGGTGGAACGGATACTGGATGCCAAGTGGGTGAGAGGCCAGCAGCAACTGCTGGTAAAGTGGAAGGGTTATCCAGTGGAGGAGGTAACATGGAAATTGAAGGAGGACTGTGCGCAATGCCCAGAGAAGGTCCAGAAGTTCTGGTCTTCACAGGGGGGTGATGTAACAGATCAGGAGGCACCTGATCCATACATTGGTTTGGATTGAGTGGAGTTTGATCTGAATGTGGCCCTGATCCAATGGGCATCAAACTCGGTAAGTTTGGAACTTGGTAAAATCATCATCCTGAACCTGAATCACACCTGCAAAATGAAATGGGCTTACACGGGGTGTGGATGGTGATCCGGTGGGATGGCGAATCTTCACTAATGATGTGGTGGTCAGGGATCAGAAGAGTTTAATCAAAAGGTTTCTTATTCCATATTTGTAGTGCACTATTTAGGGGAAGACGTCGCAGCCCTGAAGGGCAGTTGCATCTTCTACAAGAAAAAATGTAATTTGAAATAAAGAATACTTGCTAGCTTAGAAACATTAGTTTTACTTATAAAAAGAATATAAGCGGATTGGATCAAAACCATGAGCTCAACCAGTGAGCTCAGTGTGGCGTTGGTGTCATTCTTGGCCCTTTCCTAGTCCCAGACTCTGCTGCTGATGTGCAGCGTTGTGGGAACAGTGGTACAAGAATACATGGCAACAATGAGACATGGCAGTTGGGTTTGGGGATGGGCCTCTGCCAGCCTGTACCTAGTATGATCAGTACATGGTTCTTACTGCCCAATTCATTCATTGCATATTATTGTGAACCCGCCCGTTACGATATAAAGGTTGTGTTCCTATTTTATTTCAGATATTATTTTTTGGATTTTTTATCCTTGTCTTGGGTAAGTCTATATGAGTGAAGAAACTTTACATTAATTCTGTTAATGATGCACTCATCTGTAAAATTCTTCAGGGTGTACATGAAAGTGAACATTTTCACTATCACCTCTGTCAGAAGAGTGTCTATGACTCACTAAGAAAAAGCTACTAATAAAATCCGTGTGCACAAACCCAATACGGTGATTGTAACTTCAGCGCTTAATAAAGACCCAGGATACCTTCATAAGGAGATATACCGCAAAGCCAGTAACAGGTAGCATAAAGTAATAGATATCAACAAGCTGAGACTTTTAATTGTAGGAGAGATGACCAATAGAGATTGGTCAGAGAACAACTTTTAAGTAAAAATCGAAATTTATGGCTCAGTCACTTCATTGGGCTTTAAAATGACCCTAGCCAATTTGAGACCCCTAATCACATTAGCTTTGTATCTCAAGAAAGCACAAACTTAGGACTTTGATACAAACTGAACACCTTCATTACCTGTAATTTTATATTTTAGAAAATGAATTTAATCCATGTTTGGAAGTAAAACATAATAGATCGTCATCATTTAAATTATAACAGGTAATTTAAGCATGTTGATGTAATTCCTGGACCCCCATCACGCAATTCCTGGGAATGAACTTGGGCCTGTTTGGCTCTAACCCAACGTTTATCTAATGTGAATTTAGGGCCAGGGAGGGCAGCCAACTTGACTTCTCTGCCTGATCCATCTCCTCCTTGTCCTTACGTTCCACTCCTAGAATAATTCCATTTAGCCATGACATTACCTTTTAGTTTTTTGAGGCCACCCCTACCAGGGGCATCAACCAGTGAGAAGCTCTTGTGGGCTAGGGTTAGCTTCATGGCTGCATTTTTGTGGTAGACTTGGGACCTGCGGAATCAGGGAAATGCTCAAGGAAAGCGGTAATCAAGTCATGAGTATGAGCGCAATTTTAAGCTGGAACCCATCTATTTTCTACAGTGTTATAACTTTGGCGATATTGTTGAGATACACCATAAGGGTTGCACAGGGTTGTTCTCACTGAGAAATGAACTTTATTGGGATTTCCTGTCCTTGAAACAACTTAAAGAATAAAATAAAATAAGAATCAATTAGCTCTGACCACATTACTTTATTCAATTTAATATTATTCGCAGATTCCTTCTGCTCCACTATCTTCTTCCTATCAACAATCCTCCCCTTCAATCTTCTCTTCTCACTTATATATCAGCGACTTTGTTAGATCCCAACCCATTTTCTTAGGCTATTATTTGCCGCTGTACACTCATTGGTTCATCCTCATATCTAAGAAGTTTTGGCAGTGTCTATTATTCTTCAATTTGCTATCATCTTAGTTTGAGGTGATCTAGTAAATATTTATTGTAAGTTACCATCATATTATCACCTTATTTAAATGTGATCCAATAATTATCCTTTCTGGCTCAGTATCACCTTATTCCAAGGCGCTCAAATATTTGTACATTTATAAATCATTGTTGGCAGATTTTAGCCAACCCGCCACAGATATTTGAGGCTTATTTCCCAGTAATATCAGAATTTCAACATTACCCCCCCATTGACTGGATGATAAGTCTCCTATTGTTTATATGCCTGAAGGAACTTTGCGTGCACTCAAAAATAATCCAACCGCTTGTGGGGTCCTTGATAGTGTAGGCGTCAATACCTGTTTTTTAAATTATCTTAAACATTCCAACCCAAATGTTGGACAACTTATGCTTCCAACCAAACCTGTGCTGTTCATGAAACAGAATCATATCTCCTTCTTTGAAATGGGCTAGTCTGCTACATCATACCTGATCAGCAGCCTGGTTCTTTATCTTTTTGGCCAAGCTTAAAGAGTACGCTTCAGTTTGCAGCTTGAACAAAGTGTTCATCAGGTTAGTCAAGTAACGTTGCAGATCCATTCTAATGGTGTCCTCTACACAGGTCTGGAAGTTTTAAATTACACTTCCAATGGGGCAGATTTTCTCTCAAAGTTACTTTGAGTGGATTCTCCAAAAAGCGATAAATTAAAGTAAAAATAGGTCATAAATCGATCTAATTTTTTACCATTGAAAGGATGGGATATTTATAGGTTTGATCAGGTTTGTAATCTATCAGAGCTAATAAATTGCTGTGAAATTAAATCTTCAATAAATTTATTAGGATGAGGCTGTTGATCTTATTAACCTTGATAGATTGAGACAAACTAAGCTCTCCTTCCAATGAAGCTGGGGGAATTGATGGAGTAGAATCTCCAGAGACAAGAGAATTTGGCAAAATCCTGTCACTTTCCCCTTAAGATTTGATTTCAGAGGAGGGTGTGTTCTTAAAAGCCTAGGGTGAATACTATTGATCACTATGCCAGTATCAACATGGGCAATTGAATACTTTAATACTCTTTGAAATATAACTCAATAAGGACCAGAACAATTGGTTCCTAACTTTTCAGTTCGCCCACCAGGCCAAGAGTGGTAATACATAACATAATCTCTGATTTGGTATTCAGGTAAGGCGGGTTTAAATTGATTGGTTTTTTGAGTCTCTCTTTGAGTAGTTACTTAAATCAATTTCATGGCTTGAGCTTGAAGACAAATAATCTCCTCCACCAGATTTCTCAAAATTATATCAGAGTATTCTGGTATGCTTTCTCAAAATGGTCTGAACACTAGAAGGGACTGAAGGATCCCGCCCATATATACACTTAAATGAGGACATCTTGATAATTTGATGATAGCTTATCTGATATGCAAATAAGGCACTAGGCAAATAAAAATTCCACTGAGATGGATCAGTAGAAGCCATCTTTCATAAAATTGAAACTAGAGTTCCGTTGACTCATTCAATGGTCCCGTTTGTGGAGGAATAGTATGCAATGACAAATTGTTGGGCAGCGTTGAATAATTTCAATAATTCCTGTAAGACTTGTGAGGTAAAGTTAGTCCCATTATCCAACATAAGGACCTTGTGACACCCATGTTAAGAGATTATGTGTTGGTATAAAAATAGCGCCATATTTTTTTAGCTGAGGGGGTGGAAATGGAAATGGCCTCAACCCATTTAGTTAAATGGTTGACAGCCATAATAATATACTGGTGGCCATGTAATCCCCGAGAAAAAGGACCTACCACATCACTGGTTACCACTTCAAACTCTTTAGTTGGGGGAATAACTTGATGTTGATAAGTTGGGTTGGTCATTCCATGGCTTTTATAAATAAGACATGAGTAAAGGGATTCTCAGATGAACTTAGTCATGCTATTCCAATAATATTGGGTTTTCAACCATTTTTGAGTTTTCTTCAACCCACTATGGCCTACTTGCTCATGTCCTTACATGACAGCCTGAAAGCTTGAGTTTGGATGTAAAAAGGGTAAAAACTTGGATTTGACCTTCTTATATAAAGCTCCCTACCAAATCATAGTACCTTTGGTAATAGATTTTAAATAGGCTCAATCTTCTTCAGACTCTTGATCCCACAACTCAGGCCACCCAATGAGATTATATAGGAGTTCTTCCTTCTTCACTTCCAAAGTCAGAATAAGCAGTCGGGACAGACCATCAGCATTCTGATGTTGAGCACACAAACAATGAACAATGGAAAAATCATAATTTTGCAATCTTAAAGCCCAATGAGCCAAACTCCCATCAGGATTCTTCATATTATGAAACCATCATAAAGATTAATGGTCAGTAATAACAATAAAATGGTTACCATATAAGAAGGGACAGAAGTGTTTGATTGGTAGAATTATGGCCAAACACTCTCGCTCAGTGACACTGTAATTTCGTTCATCTTGGGACAAAGTTTTGCTATAAAACGCGACGGGATGATCCTTTTGTTCTTCATCATACTGGGATAAGATAGCCTCAATAGCGACATTGCTTGCATCAGTATGTATGAAGAAAGCCTTATCAAATCAAGGATGAATTAAAACAGGTGCCTTAGTCAAGGAAGTTCACAGAGAATTGAACGACTGTTCCTGAGCTGAACTTCACTCAAAGGGCACCCCTTTTTGTAACAGATGGAATAATGGTTCAGCCAATTCGCAAATTTATATAAATTGCTGATAATACCCAACCATACTGAGAAAGACTTGAATATCCCTAGTGAGGTAGGAGGAGGCATTTGAAGAGTAGCTTGAATTTTGTCTGGGAGAGGGTCAGACCCCTGTAGCTGATACTTGATGTCCTAAAAACTCCATTTCATTTTGGAAGAATGAACATTTGGAGGTTTGAGCTTTAAATAAGAATTTTGAATTCACCTGAAAACTTCTTTTAGATGACCCAAATGTTTGGTAAAGGTTTTGGAAAACACAGTAGTATCATCAAAATATACCAAAACACAGGTGAGCTTTAAGTCCTGTAACATACCATCCATAGCTCATTGGAAAGTGTCTGGGGCGTTGCTTAATCCTTGAGGCATCCGAGTTGGTTCAAACAAACCTTCACTGGATATTGATACATTTAGCTCAGTCTTCCAGAGATAACTCGATTTGCAGTATCCACTGGCTAAATCCATGGCCAAAAAATAAGTCGATCCAGCCAACAACCTAAGGGAATCATCGATCCTAGGTAAAGGATAACTGTCTCATCAAGTAATAGCATTCAATATGTGATAATACATAACCACTCAGTGAGAACAATCCTTCTTCTTAATCAACAGCAACGGAGAAGCCCAAGGACTATTGGAGGGTTTCAATAGTCCAGCCTCCAATAGTTGATGCAATTCTTTGGTAACCTAGGCTTCTTCCACTTTAGACTTATGATAGGGATTTGTGAAAATAGGAAGATGATTGCCAGTTTCAACGGAGTGTATTACTCCTTTCATCTTACTAAAGTCGTAATTATGATTGGCAAAAATATCAGAGTATTCTTCTAACAACTGAAGCACTTGTTTCTCCTGTTCACTAGTGAGGTGTTTTCTGATAGCAGGTCCCACAGTCAGAATTTCCTGATCACTTTCTAACCCAAAATCTTGTAGGCTTCCAAAAGGTTTAACATCATAAATCTGGGATAAGGGCAATAACTTGACATAAGCAATTGGGTGCTTTTTGATCTACCATTTTTGGCTCATTGGTAAGGTTTTCCAATAAAACAGATAATGACCCTGAATAAGCATAGTCCAATATTTCAGGACAAGGCAAGATTTCTTTAGCAGAAGGGTTAAAATGCCTTGGACTTGTAATAAATGTCCTTTGAGAATCGAAAAATGTAAAGAAGTATTAACAATTACCTGCAATTTTGGAGGAATAATTATATTTTTGGGGGAGAAAATATGCATCCCCTCTTTGATATCTGCTGAGGTAAGGGGAAATTTTACACGAGGGTCGCCAACATGGTATTGAATAGAATAAGACCTTTTAGACCTCTCCAACAGACATAACCAAAGTTGAGTATGATCATGTTCAGACAAAAGTAAGGGAACTCTATACCCCAAGAGAGATAGCGATCAGTCAGGGTAATTAATAATTTCATCGAATTCCCACAAAAATTGAGTCCCCAATAGTAGGTCGTAACTCATTATCAAGGACAATGTCAGGGATGGTAAAAGTTAACTTCCTAATTTTTAGTGGAAAGGATGAAAAAGCTCCAATTGACTGATTACTCCTAGGTCCCGCATGCCATATTCTTCATAATGAGAAATATCAGGTGTTAATTTGATCTGCTTGATAAATTTTGATGAGACAACATTCACTGGAGATCCTGTATCAATGATAGCTTTGGAATTGACTTGATTCACTTGGAAGTCAATATGGGTGATGGTGCTTCCAAACTGAGAGGACAACGCCAACAATGAGGGCAAGGAATAAAAAGAATGTTCATCTTTATTATACTTGACAGGGCTTTGATGTTCTTGTTACACACTCATATCATTATTGAGATGAAGAAACTTATTGGTTTTATCCCTTTTCTTCCTCTTATACGCTTCTTTTTTTAAAACAAGAACCTCTGTATGGAAATATCGATGATAGTAGTTACACTGAATCGCTCTAGCATCCTCAGGCATAGCATAAACTTTAGGGAGACTAGGTTTTGGAGCATTGTAAACTTGGGGTTTTTTCAAGAAATGAGGAGGCAATTCCAACAAGGCCTCCTTGGTGTTTAGTATACTTCTGAAATTCTTCTTTACGCTAAGAAGGTATACTTGCAACTGAGTCCTGTAATTAAAAGCAGACATTACTGCAGTAATCTCATCATCCAAATTTAACTGACTACAGACTACCAAAGTTTGAGCTTCTCAATAGAACTGATGAGCAAAATCTTTGATTGCTTCATTCTGGAGGGGCTGTATACCCATAAAAGCCTGTTTTTGAGAGTATAAGTTTTTCTCACTTGTGAATTATTTGATTAGCGCCTCTTTGAACTGAGACCAAGTAGAGCAAGTCATTAAGTGGGGTACCATGATATCCTGGGCCAATCAATTGAGGCAATTAGGCAAATAATTCATTTTCTGATGATTTGTGGCCTCACTTAGAGCCTTTTCATATAGATAGAGGAAGGAGATAATATTACCTTCTTCAAGAGAGTAATTGTCTTTAAATACTGGTTTGAAACTCATTGGAGCATTGGCCGTCAAAACATGTACTCCAGGATGTTCAGATTGAGTAGAAACATAAAAGTTGGAATCAGAAACTTGCAAAGAAAATAAAGGATAGGGGCCAGCAGTCTCAGTACAAAGTTCGCCAATCCGTTGATTTAACTCAGCATGCCCCACTTTTTCACCCAACTGACGAAGTAGTTCATAAATTTGCTCCTGCTGAGCATTGTACTTAAGTTCCAATGTTTCAATTTTGGCTTAAAGCATCTCACCTTTTGACTCATAGGCTTGAAACAGGATGTCAGTGTCCTTCGCCAATTTACCCAGATTACTCAGTTCATCAGAGAGCGACTGAAGCAACAGCAGGGGATCAATCGTTACCCCTCAAATGTTAAGTTACATTCCTTGGCCACTTTATAAAAGTGATCACGTAAGCGGTCTATCAAGCTCAATAGAGAGTCAATTTGTTGAAGGGATCCTGAATGCCCATCAGCACCCAGAGGCCCCCAAGGTCCATCCACACCTGGTGGTCCATGGGGCCCATCAACACCAGGAGTCCACGTGGACCTACGTCCCCAAGTGTACCCATGGCTCCATAGGTTTTCTCCACTTCAATGACTCAGAATTGGATTCCCGAGTACAATTGCTCCAATTGAGAAAGACAATTTCTTTTTCTTATTGCTTGACTCTGCTCATAAAGTTGAGAAATTCCTTTTTCCATTATTGCTGAATTTCCTGGACTCGCTGTGGAAACTGTAAATCAACAAAGCTGGACATCCCATGGTCAAGCTAAATAAACTGTTAATTTACTTCATTTAGAAGGGTCTAATTATTAATGATGGCATCTCGATTATCTCTGCTAAATTCAGAGTCAGATTTGAAAGACTCTGTAACATAATTATTCAAGGACTGGAGTCCTTCTAGTAAATTGAGCATCCCTTGATGATGCATTCCCACAACTGGTAATAGATGGTATAGTGTAGGGTGTACTAGCTGATGCAAGTATTGCTCAGTGCCAATTCCTGGCATTTTGGAGGTTTGCAACACTTCTCACAATATAGAGGGTACAGCATAAGAATGAGATTGAGTGGAATGGATTCCAGGATTTAAGGCTCCCTCCAGCATTTGTTTAATAATATTTTGTAAAACCTCAGGGGGGATTTGAGAGTTCGCTGTAAAGCTTATATTAGGATTATAAAACTCCAAATTGGCACAGAATTCCAACGTGAATGGTACTCTTGGGATTTTTTTCTAGTTGAACGGACCCATCATAAAATACTGCCTTGATCATGGTCTTGAGCTTCTTCAGGCAAAAATAGAAAATCCATAGTAGTGATAGACATTTTCACTGGTGCGTAACTCAGAGTGACCCCTGCAGTGATTACCACTCTGGAAGTTTTGAATTACACTTCCTATGGGCAGGTTTTCTCTCAAAGTTACTTTGAGTGTACTCTCCAAAAAGCGATAAATTATAGTAAAAATAGTTTATAAATTGACCTAAATTTTATTGAAAGGATGGGATATTTATAGGTTTTGATCTGGTTCATATATATCAGAGCTAATTAATCGCTGTGCAATTCAATCTTCAATCAGTTGATTGTGATGAGGCTGATCGTTCTTATTAACCTTGATCAATTGAGATAAATTAAGCTCTCCTTCTGATGAAGCTGGAAGAATCGATGGAGTAGAATCTCCAGAGACAAGAGAATTCAGCGAAATCCTGACAGCAGGCATAGAGCAGTACAGGAAAAGCTGGTTGCCATCCATATAGTAACTGGAAGGTACTCTTCCTAATTGCAGATTGATAGATAATGTTTTATGCAAAGACAGCGGTGGAAAGGAAGGAACTCCACTCTGAAGGTCAATCCATTACTAATCTAAGTACGTTCACTAAGGCTCTATTAAATTGCTCAACCATACCATTGGACTCAAGATGATATGGAGTTGTCAAAACCCCGTGAATGGCCATCAGCTCATTCAGCTTTGGCAGGATGTGAGAGGTGAGGTTTATTCAAATATTGGTAAGGATGAACTGAGGGCAGACATGTCGCTGGATTATGCGTTCCTTTATGAACTTAGCCACTGTGACCGCTCCCAAGTTCTGTATCACCCATGTTTTAACCCAACTGGTCAAATGGTCAATTGCCACCAGAATGTATTTGTTTCAGTTCTCTCCCATTGGCAGGGGCTCAACGACATCAATAGAAATCATATGCCAGGATTAATGTGGTTTTACTAACCATTACAAGGCCTTCTGGTGGAACAGCTTTTCCACTTGGCACTGGTGGCGGCAGGAAATTGTCTCAAGCACATCAAAGTTCATGCTCTCCCAATAATACCAAGGGCACAACTTTTAAACATCTTGCACAATCCATCATGTCCAACTGCCTTATATGCGCTCATAATAATGCTAGGTCATGCTGAGGGTCGTGGAAAGTTCTCCGTAGAATTTCCAATCCATTTGTACAACTAACCGTTCTTCTTAAAGGTATTAGCTTGCATCTCATTTAACGCCTTTATGACTTTCAGTGGTTTATCATCATATCTACTGCTGAGCATTTTGTCATACATTACATCTTTCAGATCTGCTATAACAGCAATTGTGGGTAATCTCAATAAACAATCTACATTCTGATGTTTTTCTCTAGGTCAGTGAAGGATTTTAAAGTTGTAAGCCTGCAATTTGAGGGCCCATAGGGTTAGAAGTCCTTCAGGCTCCTTGATATTTTTCAACCAGTGTAACAAAGCATGATTCATCACGAATTTAAACTTCACTCTATGTAAATACACCTTAAATTGCTTATAGGCGTAGATCATCGCTAAGCACTCCTGCTCAGTAATGGTATAACTAATTTCATGGCTTTTCAGGCTCAAACTTTAGTATGAAAATGGGTGCTCTTCCCCTTTGTTGTCCTTTTGGGATAGAACCGCTCAAAAGGTAGAAAGAGAGACATCTGTTTGGATGATAAACTCTTCATCGAAATTTGGGGGTAGCGTAGCATTGTTGCGCTGATTAACGCCATCTGAAGTGTATCAAAGGAGTATTGTTGACGTTCCATCCATTTGAACATGGAATCCTTTTTAGTAACTTAAACAGCGGACTTCCAATACAGCTGAAGTAAGGATAAAGCGTCAATAGTAACCAATCATCCCCAAAATACATGTAAATTACGCTTGCTGCTTGTCAGGTTTTTTTCTGGATAACATTCACTTTGGCTAGCTGAAGTTTAAGACCCTTTGCATCTACCACAAACCTAAGGTACTCTGGCTGGTCCTTAAAAAGTGTTACGTATGAGGCTTAATCTTGATATTGTTCTTAGAAAACTGCGGAATGCCTCCTCTAGATGGGTAAGGTGCTCAGAAACGTTCAGGAGAAGACATTGATATCATCAAGGTACATGAGAATGCATGACAGCTTCAGGTCGCTAAGGATGGTGTCCATGACCCTTTGGAACGCAGCTGGGGCGTTACACAGCCCTTGAGGCATACGTGCCAGTTGAAAAAGCCCCTTGGATGTGATTACAGCACATTTCTCCTGTCCACCGTGGGCAACTTGATTTGCCAGTAACCCAATATCAAATCCATTGTGAGAATTAATGAGCTCCAACTAACAATTCAAAACATTGTCAATCTGCGGCAAGGGATATGAGTCCTTTTTAGTGATACCATTGAGCCTCTAGTAGTCTAAGACTACCCAGTTGGTACAGTCCTTCTTTTTTACAATTAGAACGGGAAAAGACCATGGAATCTATAATGGTTCAAGCATCTCTTGTCCAGCAACTTGTCAATTTTCTTGGTAACTACTTGTTCAGCTGTCCTTGATTGGCGGATCAGCCGAGACCTGATGGGGGAATGATCCCCAGTGTCCAATCAATGGACCACCCCCCGTGCTTAACCTAAATTGTGATTGTTGACAGCGAAAATCTCCTTATGTTTTTGAAAAAATCTATCACCTGATATTTCTTTTCTTCCAATATCCCCAGTAAATTTTCATGCGGTACCACCACCATTATGCCAGGCTAAGATTTGATTGGCAAACCACTTTCATCAAGTGACCCAAACTTGTTAATCTGAAGGACCTCCTCAACAGGGATCAAATGTAAATACGCCACTATTTGATGTCAGAGGAATTGTAATGGTTCTTGCTGTAGATTAACTAGTAAAACCTTGATCTCCCCATGTTTG
This sequence comes from Massospora cicadina, assembly GCA_022478985.1. Taxonomy (NCBI): domain Eukaryota; kingdom Fungi; phylum Entomophthoromycota; class Entomophthoromycetes; order Entomophthorales; family Entomophthoraceae; genus Massospora; species Massospora cicadina. The sequence continues at coordinate 5,362 of JAKSZP010003489.1, read as the reverse complement.
TAAGTCCAGGGGAACGTCCCCTTTGCATATATCAGGCGATTTTCCCATTCCCAAACAAGAAGGGTCCAAAGAGGGCAGCTGTACCCCTCATCACCCAGGGTGACCTCGCCCATGTGGTAGATGAGCGCTTGGTTACAGCGCTCTCTCTGAAGATTCCTCTTCCAGTTCCCAAGCTTACCTCTACTGAACTTTGTTTGCCGAATTGAAGAATTCTGTGATGAAATTATTGAATTGAAGACAAAATGTTTGAAATTAATGGGAATTAAGCCCGATGATTGGAAAACCAATATCTATAAAGAGAAAATTAGAGAATTATCAGCTGGAACTGTGGATGACATTGAACCATCAAATGATATGATCACTGTCGCCAAATTCCTTTAAAATTGTCAGGGATTGTTGCTAAAAATTTGAAACCCCTAGTCAAAGAATTGGGATTCTTCCCCAACACAACTCATTTGGCCAAATGAACATCCCAACAACTGTGAATGGGTGGGTTGGCCATCCTGAACCTGTTTCCAACCAATTGAGACCACCCCTATGTAGGGAAAGCCCTGGGGAATTCCTGTTGCCTGTCAGGCCAGATGCCATCGCACCAACTGACATAAATGCAGTCAATAATTGGTTCAGGCGTTTGCGGATGAACCAATAGTGACTCAGCCTGCCGCCAAATCCTTTTATGCCAGTTCTAATTAAAATTATCCACCCCCTCCCCTGAAAATTTGGTGGGTTAGGTCAAATTTGAGGGACTCAATCCCTGCTTTGCCCCACTACCAACTAAACACTATTTAATCAGTTGCATTGCACTGAGAAAATTTTTGGTCAATTTTCTTTCTTATCTTTCCAATAAAGACTTTAAATAACTTTAGTTTTTATGCTTAAAACTAAACCGCCCTTTCCGACTGTAATCCAACAACCCTTGGGGTTTATGGCCATGTGCACCTGGTACTTTGCTAGGTGTCTACACACAATTATGGCTCATGGGCACTCAATGGCGGAATTCCTTCCTAATATTTTTTACCGTCATACCAGCAGCATTGCCACTGACATTTAGGTTTACCGTGTGTGTGCTTCAGCACTTAAACTGGCAAGATGTTTTAAAAATAACTTGCTGTTTGCCTAACATAATTGACCAACCATCTTTCCTAACCATTTCCGCCTTTCTCGTTGATATGGGCGTAGCAATGGTCCTTTTTTCTCAGCTGAATCAGGTTGTTAAGAAATTTTACTATGGTCATAGTAGCCTAGTACCTCTCAAATTGTCCAAGCCCACCCTCCTAAATGAAATCTCCAATATAGGAACCGCCAAGGTGGCCTGGGTGTCAAATTTCAGCTCCAAATCCTTGTACAAATCACATTCCATAGTTGCTGCAGCCATCATACCCATGTCAGTATGTTCTGGCATTCCAACTAATGGAGTGTTTACCTCTGTTATGAACCTAGTGGTTTCCCCAATCCTAGTACCATCTCTTCCATATTTACAGATTCAACTACAGCTGACAATAAAGAGAATTTCGCTTACTTTTCATTGCCCATGAAGATTAGCAACGGGTCTCACCACGTCTCCTTTGAGGCTTTGGTGGATACTGGAGCCACAGGTAATTTTATGAGTGTTGAGCTAGCCCAACAATTGGAGCTTGACCTGGACCTAGGTCCTTTGGTAATAGTTGTTTCATCAGCCTCCCAGAACTTATATCTAGTCCATTGGCCAGTTTCTTTCTTGGTACATCAGTTTAGCTTTTGTGATCAGTTCTCAGCAATACCAAACTTGATGTTTCTGGTAATCTTGGGGGCCAGATGGTGGTGCTGACAAAATGTACAAATTCACCTGGAGTCAAATATTTTGTCATTTGTTAATGATCAAACGGAGGGGGAGTTTTCTTTAGTTAATACCCTTAAGAAAACACAAGGCCGCATGTAGTCCCGGGGAACATCCCCTGGGCGTTGATTGGGCCATTTTCCCATTTCCTAGAAGGAAGGTACTAAAGATGATGGCTGTACCTCTCATCACTCAGGGTGATCTTGCCCACGTGTTAGATGAGCGCAGGCTAATAGCTCTTCTGCTTCAAATCCCTCCTCCAGTACTGACACTTACCTTGGAAGAACTGTTACAGGGAATTAGTGAAATATGCATTGAGATCAACAAAATGAAATTGATCAGAATAACATTGAGTGGCAGTCAGGCCGATGTTCAAATTTTTGATGGTCAAAAAGGAATGTAGGTTGACCTATCAGCCAGTCTGGCTGATGGTCTAGATTCAGTTAATACTATGATCAAGAAAATCCCCCCTTCCAAAATCATCAGAGATCATCCCCAATGGGCAGGTAATAGCATTGGGCATCATCAATGAGGGTTCAAAGCTCCCTGCTGACAAATTGGGCGTTGCGCCCAAAGCAACGATTCTGAATGAACAAACAGCCCAGTGACCGAGCATGGTTAGGTTGGATATCCCAAACCCATTCCCAACCAAATGGGCCTGCCTCTATGTGGGGTGGCCTTGGGGGATTCCTGCTACTCATCAGGCTAAACGCCATTGCGCCAACCATCAGAAATGTATCCAATCCTTAGTTCAGATGTTTGAGGTCAAGCTGACTTTGAATCAGCCCACCGCCGGATTCTTTGATGGCTGCTCTCAATTAACTTATCTGTTCCCCATTCCTGAACAATTCACTGGTTAGATCAAACTTGAGGGACCCGATCCTGGCTTGTTTCCTCTCTAAATTGCCCACTATTTAATCATTTGCATCACACTGAGAAAATTTTTGGTCAATTCTTCTTTCCTAGATTTTCCATTAAAACCCTTTCCTAAAAATCTAGTTTTTCATGTTGAAAAAGAAACCACCTATTTTTCCAACCCTCACACTCCCCTCAGGGTTAGTGGCCATACTTGTCTGATATTGTATTATATGCCTGTACGTGATTCTGGCTCACCAGCAGTTATTGGGAAAATACCTTTCCAGTTTCATATCAGTCATACCAGCAGCAGTGTCATGTTTAGATGATTTTATAGTAGGTACAGATGCTAAAGACAAGGCTGGGCGACAGGAGGCCCAGAAGGTGAAACTTCAGGCTCTTCCTGACCTGAAACACACCTTAGATCAACGCTGGGTGCAAGCCAAAAATGCCCAGGTTGATTCTAATGGGGTGCAAAACGCCCAGACTCTGATCTCGTCCCAGGCACTAAAACGAACAGTTTACATTATGAACAAAGATGGTTCAATTTAGATGATTGGAGAGCAAGGGTGAGTCCCACTCAAGTTATGAAATTTTAGGCTCGGGTAAAATACATGCATCAATCAATTACTTGAGTGAAGGCACTTTTGGTGTATTTTACTAAAACGGATGGAAGCATCTATTTATTGGAGCATCAAGGCTTGGGCGCACTTCCGCAGAACCTGAATTTCCCTGGCCCACTTTAAATATGTTTTTGCGACCAACATTCCTTGTTGGTCGACTTTTCTTAAATAAAATATTCATTTTTATGTTTTACTTATGGTTCTTTGGGCTAACTTGGTGGCGGACCTCTTCGGGGAGGTCTCCAACTATGTGGGCCACTACCTTCTATCACAATTTACCAAAATCCCAGGTGCTCCCTTGGGCCGCCCAGGTCCCCTCCAGATCGAGGCACCCAAGGCCCCTGGCGCCAAGTTACATTTGATTATGGACTCCCCTTTAGGGTCCACTCAAGCTGTGATATTCCTGTATTACCTGGTACTTTATGTTGCGCTTTACACCCTTGCCTGGGGTGCCTTTTTCACAGGCACCATTCGAGGTGCCTTCCTTCCCATTCTTCTAACGGCTAGTTTCCTAGAAATGTTGATTTGCATCCCACATCACCTTACTGGGAATGAGTAAGTTACAGACACTCTCTTGACAAGCAGTGCCTTTGGCATTCTGGTTTGCCATTTGGGTGCTTTGGCACCTAGGCTGGCAGGCCAGTATAATTCTTACTTGCTGTCTGCCTGACACCACAGCTCCATCACTTCCCTAATTTCCCCTGCAGGCCTTCCATCTGACTTTCCTGAAGAATTAATGTGCTATCTAGGTATCTTTGATTCCAAGAAGGCAGACCATCTTCCTGCTCACGCTAAATTTGACTTAGGATCTGAACAACGGTGCAGTTGGTGAATATCAACTGTCCCTTGTATCCACATACTGCGGAGGAGGAGGATGCTCCTAACACTTGGTTAGATGATATGTTTAAGAAAAGGTGGTTATTTAAATAGACATCACCAGTTGATTCTCCCATCTTTTTTGCCAAGAAGGCAATGGTTCCTTCTGTCCCTGCGTGGATTATGGACACCTAAATAAGATTAAAGTGCTCGATCCCTACCCTTTACCCCTAGAGCAAACTATCAGATAAGCGATTGCTAAATCTTGTGTGTTCTTCAAGCTTGATCTTAATAATGTCTTTAACCAAATATGGGAGATGGAAGATCAAGAATGGCTTACCGCAATCTGAATAAAGTGAAGTATTTTTCAATTCTATGTAATGCCCTTTGGGTTGAAGAATGCTCCAGCCACATTTCAAAGAATGATTGATAGTGTGCTGGGCGACCTCCAAATTACTTGTGCGGTCACATATATTAATGACATTTTGGTTCACTCCCCTTCTCCTGAACAACATGCAAAATACTTGGAAGCGGTAGTGGCTGCTTTTCATAAGGCAGGCCTGTTTGTCAAGCTTTCAGAATGCAAGTTTTATAAAGGGGAAGTTACCTTTCTTGGCAACCTTGTACTGAAAAGATGGGTGTTAATTCTTGGCGTCTGGTCTCAATTCCGCCAAGTTGGATTTGCACAGGGCATAAGCCACGGGCAACCAAATTGGATTTGCACAGGGCATAAGCCACGGGCAACCAAATTGGATTCGAGGATTGCTGACTTATTAATAAAACTTGATAAATATATATGGAGCCATCGCCCCTTTTTTCTACCTTTATTTTAATATGAATTGCAGACTTCGTTGCGCTCCCTCTTTCTTCATAAAAAGACTATATCCTTTAATCATCCATGAGACTCTTTATACCTTAGTTCCCCAGCCAGATGCATCCTCAGCTTGGTAATCTTCTATTCTTCTTCCCTTTTTGAATTACTCTCATTTGTATCAAATCTTGGCATAAATCCTTCAATTCACCGAATGTCATCATTTTATTTGATTATAATTCATGTATCCCTTTTTTGTAAATCTTGAGACTTGTCTCAATCCCCCTCCGATCTGCTGATATGGGTAGCATATTGTCCAGTCATATCAACTTCCCAACATTACCCCCCCTTTGACTGGATGATAGGCTCTTACTGTTTATATGCTAGATGGAACTTCATGTGGACTTGGTTGATAATCCAACCCCAGCGGGTTCCTTAATA
>JAKSZP010003488.1:0-25442 GCA_022478985.1 Massospora cicadina | reverse complement strand
ATTAAATTATAAACAAATCCAGTAGTGAAAGGATTTTTTATTAGTGTAAATGCAAGGTTATTTATAGGGTCCAATGTTAACCACATCTTACCCATGACGCCTTACTTTTCAGTGACCCTTGGCCACGTAAAAAGTTTGTAATGACATCTACAAATAATTCAACTCAGGGCATCATGATCAGCCTCAGAGACAGAGTAAGCACCATCATCATCCTTGAAATGGCGTTTCATCATACCTTCAAAATAGCTGAACCAATTCACTTTCACTTGCAATTGGCAGCACATACTAAGGCGATTCTTATCACTAATTAGTAATTAATTTGATTGAAAACTTGATTGACATTAAAAACTAATTTTGACATAGACCAACAAAGCCCACGTGCCCAAGTCATTAAATTAAAGCTTAAATTTAAGTTTGACCTAACCAACAAAGCCCTCAGGCCCGTGTCATCATAGTCAAATATAATTAAGTGAAATTGCTAGGCCACGAATTCTAAGCTTTGCATAGGCTTAGAATATACCTGGTCCATAATCGCTAATATCTGATATGATCCATGATAAGTTTCTAAACAGCTAACCTTATTATGTCCCTATCAAATATCTGACAATTAGGTCCAGTCAATTACTCAACAGAGAGGAAGATGAAGTCCTACAATCACTTGCCTTTAAGAGAAATCAAAGTGGGTTAGATGCTACTTGTAAAGAAGAGACTTGACTGAATAGTTTTCATACAATTATTACTTCCCTATTCTTAAGTACACAGTCAATAGAACCAGTATATTAAGAATAAAGAGTCTATATCTGGTGCTCACTCAGGGGTAGTTGAGTTTACTGACCATATATGACATTAAATTATCAAGACCATGTTTTATATGAAATTTTTTGAAAGCTTTGGAGCAAACTATAGAAATTGTACCAGATTAATTTAATTCGGCATCATATGTCAATCTGATGACCACAGAAGACCAAGTTACAAAAACAGAGGAAGGAATAGAGAATGTTGCAAACATCAAAAATGATATGCACAAAAACTACCTCATTGGATTTGAATGATACTGAGTTAATCAAAGAGCTAATTTTCAGAAAGCTTCTTGGATAGCAGATAAAGAATAATTTTTCCGCTACAATACAATGCTTCACCAATAATAAAAAAAATACAAGAAATCGAAAGTCATAATCAAAACTATTCCAAAATGGAGGCTAATGCAGGCAACAATGATGAGGAAAGTATGTTGAAAATTAACATCCCCTTAAAATATACTGGTGTTTTTGCCACGCTTTTTCAATAAACGCATGATATTATCCAGTTACAAACTGAGTTATAATCTAAGTACCTCCCATTAAAGTCCAATCAATAGCAATTGAGGAATGCTATAATACTAAAATTTACTTTGTTGGAGAACAACTGCAATGACTGAGTACAATCAAGATTGGGATTTGGTGTCTCAGTCTAATAAGATTGTAAACCATGTCAGAGATATCTAATTCTCAGATAGACTGACGATTGACCCTTTGGAGTTATTGGCCTCCTCTGAAGGAAAAGGCTAATAAGTCTGAGGGGCTAAGCAAGCTAATTGGGCTAAGCCCTCCATAAGAAGGTCAATCTCATCTAATAAGAACCTCATCAAATCTGATCATCACAAGTATACTAATAATAATCAGCAATATCAGCTATATAATAGGAAAGATCTTACCTCAGTTGATTAATGAAAATCCTCATGAAGAACTACCAAATCTACCCCTATAAAATATCCCTCAAATCTGATAATAAACCACCACTATTTTGTCTCATGTAGCTCAATTTTGGTCTATTCATAACAAGATTCTGTATTTTTGATTGGAATCTATTATTGCAACAAAACTAACAACTTCGTTGCGCTTGTTTCTATCTTCGCTAGAGCCATGAAACTCTTAATTTTGTAGCCTTCATAGCACCTGAATACTGCAATTTTGATCAAAAATCCAATACTGGTGCTCCTTGCCAGGACTGCTTCCAAGGCTATCTGGTGAAAACATACTTTCATGAAGATGAATTCATCTAGCAAAGAAAGCCCATCTTCTGAGGAATCAATGATTATCACCCAATGGGTACACTCCAACAGGCAGGAGATGCCTTCCGCTAATATTAGTAATCTTCAATTTCAAACTTCTATGGACTTGACCATTGAGGGCCCTGACCAAGATAATTATCAATTTCTAATCTGCAGATGTGGAAGAAACGGTCAAAGGCTTAGTAAGGGGGGCTATCCAGACCAGTGCCCGTCCTAGCCAAGACCGAGCATCTAAGGTTGCAGCTAATTTGATGGAGTTATACAAAAGAGCGGTTTTACAACGTAACAAAGTCAGTTTGGCTAGAACAGAGCAATACCTCCGTCAGTACGTGCATCCCGTCATTCATCACATACTCCAGATTTTGGGGTTACATTATCTTGAGATCCAACGCCAGTTGACCCTGGAGCAACAATTTCATTCTCATTTATCCTCTTTCTATGAGATGGCTTCTAACTTTGGTCAGGATAATTGGGAAGACATACTTGATAATAGAAGTAAAATAATGCTGTACATAACATCTGGTGAGAATTGACAATGGAGTTGTGGGCTACATTGGCCAAGAAGTATCTAAACAGGTTAGTGATGTTGCTAATCCTATTCAACAATGAATCTTTACCATGAAGATGAGATTACTAAACAACTGGGACAATTGTGGGCCCAACATGAGGGGAGCTTTGTTGAACTTGACGGGCTACTTCAACGACTTGTCCAAATTGTGGATACTATTCAAGAAGATGGACCCGGTCCTGGAGGTCCTCTGGACCTCCAGGACCACCTAGTTCTTCTTTGGTGAACCTGAACCCTCTTGGTGAACGAGGTCCTCAAGGCCCTGCAGGTCAACAAGGCCTACCTGGGCCTGCAGGCCGCGATGGTTTGCAAGGACCCCCCAAACTTCCTGGTCCCCCTGGCTCAACGCTTTCAGTTCACAAATCTGAACCTTCGAGTCTACTGGTAATAAGAGTGTAGGCGTTAGAAAACCAAATATGAGCCCTAGCTCGAGGATGTTTCTTATCTCTAGAATGGCTACTGACTAACCATGAATATCCACTAGCCAACTTAATGGATGGTGTTGATAACGATTATTATCTATGCGATGACAACCAAAATATGTAAGAAACACAGTTTGCAGTGTAGAAAGCTTCATTGATCAGTTAACTGTAAAATATGGTGTAGTTGAGAATAAGCAAGAAGATATTCTTGCTGCAATTTTTAACTTTAATCACTCGCCTGCAAATGACCTTCTTACAAAATGGGTCCAAAATTTACACAATGATCTCAACCATTTATGATAAGTTGACCGAGTTTTTACTCAAGCCCATATCCCTGAGTCTGAACCCTCCAAAGCTGATTCAGTCATAGAATCATGAGTACATGTCTTAAGCAATGAACCCACCACTTTAAACCTATGTTTAAGGATAAGTTTGAACTGAGTGAAGGTAGCTTTCATTCTTTTCTATTTGTCTATGACGAGCAATGGGGGGCGAAGGATCAACAGAAAGTTCGGCACATTGCTTTTTAGTTTAAGCCAGTTCTCTCAAGAAATCATGGTTCTTCACCTTAAGGTTTGTAATACGTGGGCTCAAGTGAAAACCACCTTTATTAAGGAATTCAGGAGTGATAAAATCCTATCAAATCAAATGCAAGACTTTTTTGAGCATTTAAATCAAGAGAGGGGAGTCAATCTAAGATTTTGCTAAGAAATTTTAGCATGAGGCCCAGACTCTCGCTACTTGTGATTATATCACTGTATATGATGCAATTTTATCTGTGATGAGTGCGTTTGCATCTTGTACTCAGATGTTACTACATTTAAAATCTCTCAAAAGAAAGTTCAGATCTATTATTGACATCAAAGAGGCGTTGATGGAGATTCCTAATGGTGTAGTGCACCCAACTTCTGCTAGTAACACTAATTCCTATATCCATGTGAGGCCTCCTAGACCCAAACCTAAACCAAATAAGGAGCCGTGCAGCTATTGCGGTCTAGTTGGTCATATTGAAACTCAATGTTGGAATTAACAAGCGGAAGAGTCAAAAAAAGAGGAGTCAGCATAGGGCATGAGGCTCCCTGTGCTGACCTACTACCTGTGCCTCAATCGTAATCTTTTAACACTCTTAAAGACTGTTATGTGGTATCTGCTCTTGTGAACTTAAATTCACTGATGATTTATCCAACAAAGATACTATTTCTTCTTATTTTTCCATTTCATCTTTTAATTCATTTCGACCATTTAGTCCCTCAGTATCTTCAATCCCACACTTTGGCACTGATGTGACCTTAATGAAAGTCATAGTATACAAAATGAAAGGTTTTAGCTATCATCAATATGGGATCACCCATAAATGTGATCTCGTCCAGGCTTTATAATAAAAATCAAAGTGGCGCCAGAATTAAATAATTCTCAAGACTATTGAACTGCTAGTTCTTCATACACTAAATACATAGGAGCTTATTCTTCCCTTCCAATGAACTTTGAAAAAATTGGTTGTTTTGGTCCCTGCAGTAAGTTGAACAATTAACTGCTATGACTTGCTTTTGGGAACCATTTTTCTCATTGATTTTGATACAATAATTATTCCTAAGGACAAATATTTTTCTCTAATTGGATAACAAATACCTTTAATTTTACAAGATGTCCTCAATAGCGAAGGCAAACTCAAATGATGCGTTTGCTTATTGGAATATCCTACTTCTATCTCTAGTCTTGAGTACTAAATTTTGGAACCTATGCCTATTCTTCCGCCTCCTTCAGCTTGTGTCTCTGAAGGAATGCTTTTATACTCTAACAATCCAATTACTATTCCTCCAAAAGCTCAAGTTATAATTGATACTAAAGTATAAGTATTTGTGCTAGCAGATCATGAATTAGAGCTTTCTGGTAACAGAAGTCCTTCTCATTTGGAGGCCTTAACCTGCCCTGGTATCCTTAATCCCGCTTATAATGGAACTGTTCTAGTCTTACTAGCTAATCTCACCTCTTGACCTATGCAATTGAATTGAAATAACCATATTGCTTATGTGCGGCCTACTCCTGTGAATGAAATTTTATTTATCTCAGGATGTGGGGATTTTCGTGATTTTGGGTTGGAAGGGCCACCAATCATTTATAGATTTGACGTTGAGTTTGGAGATTCACTCACTCCAGAACAACAGCATGAAGCCAAGGCTCTAATCGAAGAGTATGCAGATATATTTGACAAGGGTCCCAGAGATTTTGGGCTAATGGAAGATGTGCAACATCAGGTAAAAACTGGGGATACTCCCCCTATTTGAGCTCGACCTTATCATAATTCTAAAGTTGAGGAGGCTCAGGTCTCAGTGGAATTGAAACAACTCCTTAATGTGGGGCTACTAACGCCTTCTCAAAGTCCATGGTCTTCCTCTCTACTTCTCATCCGTAAAAAAGATGGAGGTCATAGAGTGGTTTTGGACTATCATCATCTTAATGCTGTTACCCAAAAGGATTTTTATCCTCTACCTTGCATTGATGATTCATCGAGACTATTGTCTGGATCACAGTTCTTCTTGGCCATGGACCTGGCTAGTGGCTACTGGCAAATTGGCCTGGCTCCAGAAGACTATCAAAGATGCGCCTTAATTTCTAGTAAGGGCTATTTGAGCCTACATATATGCCGCATGGGCTTTGTAATGCCCCTACTTTTTTCAATGATCCTTGGATGGATTAATTGGTGATTTGAAACGTTCCTGTGTTTTGGTTTATCTAGACAATGTTACTGTTTTCTCTCGCACTTTTAAAGAGCATTTGGCTCATTTAAAGGAAGTATTTATTTGAATGCACCGCGCTTCGCTTAAGCTAAGACCATCTAAGTGTGCTTTTCTTCAAAGCTATGATGGAATTCTTAGGCATAAAGTTCATCGTGATGGGATTTTACCCTTATCTAATAAGATACAAGCTATTTCAGACATGCCTGTTCCTAAAAGCTTGTTCATATCCAAGTGTTTTTAGGAATAATTGGCTATTACTGACAATTCATCCCCCATTTTTCTTGAGATTGCGGAGCCTTTAGTTTACTTATTGCACAATATAGTCCCTTTTGTATGGGAAGAATCGCAGCAGCAAGCTTTCAACTTTTTGTACCAAGCCTTAACTAGTGCACCAATTTTAGCCCATCCTGATTTTTCCAAACCTTTTATTTTATTTACCAATACCAGTGATATTGCTATTGGGGACATTCTGGCTCAACATGATACCAACCTGGTTGATCACCCCATCACATACTATATTAAAACCCTTTCTAAGGCAGAACGCAAAAAATAGCGTTACTGAGAGAGAATGCCTCGCAGCCTTATCCGCCATCAAGCATTTTCGCCCTTACCTCTATGGCAAAATTTTCCTATTGCCACAGATCATGCTTCCTTGAAATGGTTACAACAAATGAAGGATCCTGATGGGTTCTTAGCTAGTTGGGCGTTAAAGCTCCAGAATTATGACTTTACAATTCAACATTGAACTGGAGCTATACACCAAAATGCTGATATACTTTATTCATTGCCTATATTAATGTTATTCTCAGCTGAGGATGATCGTATCTATGACCTGATTGGTAGAACTGGGCTCTGGTATAGTGAATCTAAGGATGTTATAGCGAAGATACAATCCTTAATCGAGATAATCAGGTTAAAGAAGATCCTTATACAAAAAGTTGATATCTAAGTAGTTGCCTTAATCCGCCCTCTGCGAGGGCCAATACTAATATTAAGGCTCATTAAACTGTAGGGCATGGAGATGTCGCTAAGGCCTTACAGTGGTTGAGTATCATTGTTACTGGGATAACATGCTGAAATCTGTACAAGATGATTTGGAGACTTGTCTCACTTGCCAACAACAACGTGGTGGAAATCAGATGTACCAACACAAAATTGTGGGACCTTGAGAACCTTTTTCTACTATGAGTATTGATGTGGTGGGCCCTCTCCCTACTGCCACTTATGGCCCGCTATATATTATATTAGCTATCAATCGTTTTACCAAATTGGATTGAAGCTATCTCTGTTTCCATGGTTACCGCTAAGTCTACTGCGTCTTTCCTTTTTAAACAAGTTTTCACCAGGCATGGTAACCCAAAAGTTCTATTATTGGATAATGGGACCAATTTTATTCTTAAGGTGTTATATGAGCTTAATAAGTTGATGGTAACTACCAGTCATTTATGTCCCCTTACAATTATTATACTAATGGTGCGGTCAAATGAGCAAATGGTACCCTTGTAGTCATTCTTTAAAAGATGGCCTCCAACGATCCTAGTAGATGGAATCTCTATTTACCTAGTGCGATGTTAGCCTATAGGGTTAGCTACCATAGTTATTTGAAATGTCTCCTTTTAGGGCTCTTTATGGTCAGGATCCTACTATACCCTCAAGTGTAAAACCTATACTTGAGGAGGCTACCCCACAAACTAATGATTTATCTATGAGGAGACTAGCTGATGAAATCATCTAATTACAAGGTTTAGCTTTAAGTTTCCTTGCTGCTACAATCTTAAAAGAGAAAACTAGATCTAATGCTAGTAGAACTTCGCTACCTGAATATCAAGTCAGGATCTTGTACTCTTCTATCATCATAGACCAGGAGGAAGGATTCACAAACTTGACACCTTATGGGCTGGTCCTTACTTTATTATTTATTGTCAGGGTATTGAATACCACATTGCAACTACTGATACCAGTACTGTTTTTGATAGAGTTCATAGTAAGTTTCTTTTTAAGTATGTGCCACCTAGGCAAAATCTTGAGGGGGCATTGTTGGGGATTTAACTGCAATGACCAAAATTACTCAAGATCGAAATTCAGTATCTCAGTTTAATGAGATTGTAAAATCCCAGTTGGAGATATCTGATTCTTGGATAGACCACCGATCAACCCTTTTAGATATCAGCCTCCTCTGAAGGAGGATGCTAAGCCATCTAATGAAACAAAACATTATACAAAAAGGTCAGTCTCATCTAATAAGAACCTTATCAGATCTGACCATCACAAGTAAGACAATAATAATCAGCAATATTGGTCATCTAATAGTAAAGATATTACCTCAGGTGCAGCCCGAAAATCTTCACAAAGAACTACTAATCTAACCCTATTAATTTTTTCTCATTTTTTAACTAATAAGGTACTTCTATTTTTGTCTCGCATAGCTTAATTTTGGTCTATTCATACAAGATACTGTGTTTATGATTTGAATCAATTATAGCAACGGAACTAATAACTTCGTTTCACTTGTGTCTATCTTAACTAGAGCCACGGAAATAATAATTTTGTGTCCTTTTTAGCGCCCACTTATTGTAATTTCTACCAAAATTCTAATACAAGACTATCAAATTGAGGTGGTAGGAAAAGATACACTGGTGACTTTTAATATTAATATCAGATTGAGGAAGTTTATTGTCAGTATTGTTCAACTCATTGTTCCAAAGTTAATCAATGGTGACCTCTGTGGGGATTTCAGAATTTAGAGGCATTATGGGTAAGTTAAAACACAAAGAGCCTTTGTCTTCATGCTAACATTTCTTTTCTCAACAGCTCTCATTCCATATCTTTCTCACAAAGATTTTAAAACTCTATCTTGGTGAGTCAGCATTCTTTGCAGTAAGAGCAAGTGGGCATGTTTTTCTCCTTGTTCTCTAGAAGATGTACTCTAGGTTTGAGAGGGGCTTATACAATGAAGATTTATTTTTAAAAGTAGCTTCAGGGATCTTGTTAGGTGCCTCTTTCATGACATAGCTGCTAGTAAAAGTTTACTTAAGTCCTATTATGTTGACTGGACATTGGGCGAAGATTATAGCGTGTAAGGACAGTGTAATAGCATTATCTAGAGATTTAATTAGTAGTAACTAGCAGTCTCGTGATAGCATAAAAGTGACAGAATAATAAAAAGGGGTTTCTTTACTGTTAAGATAAATGGCCAAAAAGGCTTTTTTGACTCAAGTAAGTCTGATCAGACCCAAATTCCTGTACATGAGCGGTTTTGGCCTGGGTCCAGGCTTCTAACAAAGGTGTGGGAATAATTTCAAAACATTTTCCACACAGGAATGAATGAATATGCTTACCCTTTTAGCTATCAGTAACCTCCCCATTTCAAACTCTAAAGAGTTTAAAAATATCGCAATGCTTTATTAACTATAAAAACATTCCTTGTAGCTAGCCTTGAAAGCTGTATAAATTTACTTTGGTTGTTATTGGCAAGCAACCCTAGTAAACTTTTTACTGCACAGGTTCAGTTTCCTTGTGCACTTCGTCGCGTTGTATAGTAGAATGAATTATTAATCAATAATAGTATGGAGTCTATTATTCTTAGTTGAGTATGAATTATTATATTTTGGCCCAAACTCGGCAAAATTCCTGATTAAATACTCATAATGTCACACTCATAGGGATTAGTTACCTTTCTCTTGTCCACCCATTCTTTGCTGAGATACCCTGGTGACAGTCTCTTCAGTACAACACACAGTAGGCAGCTATCCCCGATTATGACTCCTTCTTCTCTAGATCCCTACTCAGATCTTTAATCTTTTCTCTAAGAGTCTTCCAATTATTGCACACAGTAATAATATCCTTGAGACAGGATACCACAATTAAAGCTGATGATAGTTTACTCTTTAAACTATATCCCAACATAATAATACTTTATTATCTTCTGCAGTATAAGTGGCATTATCTAACTCTTTTTTTATTATAGTGAACCCTAGGGAATATGTAGCGGTGAATTTGGCTGTCAAAACCCTCGGTTAACACCTCTTCAATGAAATTGCAGCCGTTGCTATTGAATCACCCATCCTTGTCTTGGCAATGATAGTCTTCCCCATCCTGGCTAGGGTTCCGTCATTGGATATCCTCAAGACCTACAATGGAAAGAGTCAGAAAACGTGTCCCTAACGTTTTCCTCTCAATCCAAATGAAACAACCATATTTGGTAAGCGACCTGCTTAGGTAATGGGACTTATTACCCATTATGGCAGGTCATGCACCAACTGATCGATTAGCTAGTTGCAGGTGCCATCAATCGCCTTGCAACTTGCTATTCATTCCCAATCAGTTGGTGATGAAAACTGACTGATCCCAATTGTTACACCTGATAGTTAATCACTATCAGATGCCCCTATTTCGTCAGCAACTCCACTCAATGAGATCTTAAGTATTTGTCCAGATTGATCCTGATGGATCCAACCAGAAAAATATCCTAAAATCCACTGAATTTAGTTACTCTGAAACTTAGGCCAAACAATTTCAGATTCGCTTTGCCTTAGGGAAATTTACCCTAGAAAACCAGGTAATCTAGCAGGCTGAAAATATGGGCAAAAATTTAACGCATCCCCCCCTCTTGCCAAGATTTCCAGCAAGAAAAGGACTGGGGCATGAGAACACCACTTCGGACACTTGGTCATATATTTCAAAGGTTCAAGCGGAGTACACTCATCAATACTCAACGCTGCTCAGGACAACATTTGGCATATAACATTCTTTCTCTTCCTCCTCGCTACTTCCTTCTCAGAGCGTGATCCCCACAATCTACTGTCATGCTGGGCTGATTTTTACTCATGATGATATTAGTCCTGGGATCCAGTTCCCCCCATCAGGGTATATGACCCGCTGTCATATTCAGTATTCTTGGTCTGGAATCCTTGATTTCCTGATTTTCTCCTCATCCTAGACAGGAGACTCTTGCTGTTGATGTTCGTTTTGTGGCTCTATTAAGTATACTTATTTATATTTACCCTTGTTATTTCTTTCATAACCTCTTGGCTCAAGTCATTCCTAATTCTTCCTTTGAAGAGCTTATCCCATTAATTTTTGAGATTAATTTATCTGAAATTGGAGCTTAATGAATTGTAGAGTGCATAATGTCAACTTCCATATTAGTCTGACATCTCCCCTCTCATCCAGCTCATATGTCAAATTATGAGTTGCAATACCAGCAGATTCTGAATAGTTTGTCTGATCAAGACCTCCGTCTCTCCCAGCAGATGAGTCAGGTGATTGGCAGAACCTCTTTTATGGTACTTCCAGGACTCATACGCCTAGTCTGGTTCCAGTAGCTAGTCCTTCCATTTAATTACTGGAAACAGTAAACAATCCCTCCAAAACCAGGCTTGTAATCATTTCAAACAACTCTTGGCCAATTCTTCCTCTGCCGCCAATTTCAAAGTTGGACTTCAAATCTCTCCTGTATTAAGCTCCTTTCGCTGATGCACCAACCATCATCATAGATGCTCCAGAGATTATGCCATTTGCTCTTGATTGCTTGTTGCTTGCCAGGTCTTACCTGCTTCCTGAGTTCCTCTTCTGACTCAGGCAATATTACAAACCTGCTGTTCTGGTCTCTGAGTCACCATCAGTAAAAGTATTCACTTTGAACTCCCCTACGTTTAACTCTGGGGCCATGTCACTGAGGCTTTGACCCTAGCACTGAATCCCTCCTATCTTGATAACATCCTGGATTGGGATACCGCTGCTTATACTCTTTTGCTTTGCTGGCCAAGTTCTTTGAAGTTTGTTTATGAAGCTTCCAGCCTCGCCCATGTTCCACCTTTTGTTCAGCTTTAGCTTTGGAGAGGCCCATAGTCATCACTTGCAGAATGCAATCCACTCCCTGCATGACTATCTCTTCTCTGGCACTTCCCATCGGTATCTTCCACTGAAGGCATTGATAGGGGTCATGCTTTGGCAACCCCCATCAAGTATCCCTTCTTTGTTGCCAGCCCATATATCCAGTGTTCTTGAAGCCTGTCATCAGGAGCTCAGGACTAATATTCTGGCTCCAGTACCAAATCAGGATTAATCAGGGTTATTTGCCAATTGCCTCTTCTTATACTGTTGCTTTCCTCCTCGCTCTGGGTTTTAAAATTGGCTTCATCCAACATCTCAAAATTCCCTTCCCCTAGTTACTTTCTTGCAGGTCTCTGCGTCCGCTCAAAGAATGTGGCTTTGTGTAGGTCTAGTCCTTGCTAGCGTCTGATCCCATATTGATTTTAATGGGCTGTTCATTCCTACCGCGATCCATCCTCCCTCCCTAAGAGGCAAAATAGGCAGAATCATCACAGTACCGAGGACAATTAATAAAAACAAAAAATTATAAAATTATATTGGCTTTTTCTCTGTGTGATTTATAATCTTTTTTCCAATATCTTTTATCGTTTTATATCTTTATTCTTTCCATGGGACTTGACCTTGTTTTGGTTCAGCTGTCCATCTATTTTATTTTTTCCCCAAACTGGGTCCTGGGTACTTAAACCTGCCAGATTTTCTATGGTTCAGTCGTCCTTTTGTGGACTTAACCATCTAGATTGGTTCAAAGGTCCTTTTTTCAGACTTGACCTAATCATCAGAACATGATCAACTTAATGGTTCATTGGTCCTTAGGGAACTCTTTAATTTTTTTCATTGATCCAACACTTTAGATACTTAGCGTGGATTCAATTACAACTCTTCCATTCAAGAGAATTTTAATGGAGTAGGCATCATTCACCATCTTGGCAATCACTTCAAATGGACTTTACCACTATCCATCTAGTTTGTTTCTTCTTCCAAAACCATGCATATCACAGTAGGCAGCTTTTTCCCCTATCAATATTCAGCTAAGGCTGGTTGGTTCTTATTGTCTGTTGATTTCGCTCATATCCTTTTCTTTAAGGCTGTATCAGTGCTTGCAATTGCATATCAATCCGGATATATGTCATTCAGTTCAGGTATTACTTGGTACTCATCCCTGACGTAGGTTCCACCACCAAATATAAAATTGGTGTAACGCGGCCTTTCTCCCATATAATAACTCAAACGGCGTCTTTCCCATCACTTTATGATGACTAATATTGTAGGCAAACATCACTGAACTCAGGTACGTTCCCCACGCGGAAGTTCTTCCTATGACTAGCTTCCTCAGCGTTGCAGCCAATGTTCTGTTCAACCATTCTACCAGTCCATTTGTCTCCAGACGGTAAGGTACTGACATGACTCCTCTGATTTCCATTAACTCATTTAACCTTGGGATCACATGAGACGTAAAGTTGGTCCCATTGTCACTAAGCAGGACCTGCAGAGATCCCTGGCGGTATACTACTTGATATAAAATGAACCTCGCGCTACTGGTAGCATCTACTTTCGTTAGGGCTTTCATCTCAACCCATCTTGTTAGATGGTCAATGGCGATTATAATATACTTGACTCCCCCTGTACTCATTGTCAGCGGTCCCATCACGTCAATGGACACCATGTGTCAGGCAATTCCAGGGCAGACCAGTCGGTATCCAGTTTTATTCTTATGTAGTTTGTGCATCTGGCACTCCATGCAACAAGTTAGACATTATGCGACATCATAGTTGATAGATTCCAGTAATAGTACTGGCAAATATGGTCAATTGTTTACTCAGGCCTCCATGCCCAACAAGCTTGTGAGCTGCTTGCACTTTAGCTGATCTTTCTGACAGTTTTGGGAATAATAACAATTTCCCGTTGATCGTCTTAAATACTTGTCTATACATATTTTCAGTGTTTTCCATCATTTTTAGAAGTGCACCTTAGTTTTATCAGGGTTTGTCCCCAATTTTTCCATCGACCATTCTCTGGTATAGCTCATCCGCCTGCAGGTATACCATATGGACCATTAGTAACTGCAATAAGCCATCCATGTTCTGGTGAGAAGCCCCCACTCTATGGACAATCACATAATCATAATACTGGAGCTTAAGTGCCCATTGGGCCAGTCATCCTTCTGCTCTCTCAAATTGTGCAGCCAATGTAGCCTAGAGTGGTCCATCACAAAACTTAAAGTACATCCCAAGGATGTACACCCAAAACTGCTTGCATGCATATATGACTGCAAGGCATTCACGCTCAGTCACAGTGTAATTCTCTCAGTGGCTGAGAGTATCTGGCTCACATATGCCACCAGATGTTTGTCCTCAAGTTTGTCTACTTGGCTCAGTATGGTGCCAATCACAGTCAACAAAGCATCAGTTTGAATAATAAACTCCTGATCAAAATCTAGATATTTCAGAATTGGAGAATCTATTAAATACCGGTGTAACTCATCGAAGGAGTTCTAAGCCTCTTATTCCACAACGTTTTTTGGATCCTTTAATAAATGGAGATAATGGCTCAGCTATTTGGGCGAATTCCCAAAAGAATCTTCTATAGTATCTGACCAACCTAAGGAACACTTGGATGTCTTGGACGCTCTTTGGTACAGCCATCTGTTCTATAGCTATTATCTTCCGGGCTTGCAGCTGCAAACCAGAGTTGATCATGAATCCCAAATATTCCAACTCTTTCTTAAAGAAGTGGCTTTTCCTCAGCTTAATCTTCAGGTTAGCTGTGGACATCACTTGAATACTTCTTCCAAGCGATGTAGGTGATCAGTAAACGTCCTACTGAACACGTTTATATCATCTATATATACCAGGATGTATGACAACTTCAAGTTGCTCAATATTGCATCCATGGCCCTCTGAAATGTTACAGGCGCATAGCATAGACCCTGGTGCATCCTCATCAGTTGGTATAACCTTTGCGCAGTTTTTCACGCATTTTTCTGGTCTTCCTTTGTCAAGTCAATCTGACAATATCCTGAGATCAGATCTATCATGGAGAAATACTTCACTTCTTCCTAAATGATCTAGTGCATTGTCAATCCTTGGTAGGGGATACAAAACCTTCTTTGTAATTTCTATTAGCCTTTGGTAGTCAATCACTACCCAGTTGGATCCATCCTACTTCTTCACAATCAGTATTGGACTCACCCAGGGACTTGATGATGGAACTAGAAGCCCATGCTTCACTAGTTTCTGATTTCATCCTCCACTACCGCTTTGGTGGCTTTCAATTATCAGATCTTTCTCATCCTGATCAGCAAATTTTCCCCAGTGTCAACCTTTTGGATCACGTCTCGTGCACATCCCAAATTGTGGTCATCCTGAGAGAACACTTCCTGATACTTTTTGAATAGTTCGAGCACCTCCTCTTGCTGGCCTTCTGACAGATCAGTGAGCTACTCTTGATCAACCCTTAGTTTGATGCTCTCAGTCACCCCAGCCAAAAATTCATCTCATTGAGAATGGAATTTCCTCTGTTTGGCCATCAGGATTTCTCATCATTTCTTAGGTCCAAAACTCATAGACCATAAGATCAAATTTTAATATTTTATATAATTTTTTTAATATTTTTTGCAATGGGACTCGCAACCTATAAAAAGGTTCAGAGGTCCTTCTTCTCCCCTTCATCCAAAAAAAGACCTAGGTACTAAACCTACCAGTTATCATGGTTAAAAATCTTATCCTCTTAAGATTTGACCAACCATTTGGTTCATTGGTCCTCTTCTAGGACTTGACCAAAATCTCAAGACATAACTATATAATGGTTCAGTAGTCCGCTGGGAACATTACAACTATTTTCTCTTAGGCTCAATACTACCAATTAGTATTGACCTTTCTCCCTATATGACCAGCAGCGCTGTTTCTTCACGTATAGCCTACACTTGCCGACTTTTGGCAATTCTCTTGAATATTAGGCCTTTAATCCTGACTGGTAAATCGTCCAACGGGTTCTAATTTAATCTCTTATTTCGCAACTGATGCTTTGGATCCTCGTATCCTATTAGCCAACAGTTTCACCCAATTGTCCAGATTGTTATCTCCTGAAAACGAATTTTCAGCCTTTATGGCCATCTTTAATTACATAGGTCATTCTGGCCTCGTTAGCATCATTCAATTTCTCCTGACTTGATGAACTTGTCTCCAGAAACTTCTGATCAGTTATTGAGTGTTATTGATATAAATGTTTTCTCCTCTATCTTGAATTAATTATTTCATGTTTTGCCTTCATATCTTCATTAGTATAGCAGTCCAATTCTCCAGACTGATTGCTTCCTATTTCGTCCAATGACTCATTTAAACACTCACACGTCAGGACTAATTAAAGCGGATTCAATTTATACCAGAGTTGATCCTGCTGTCTCTTGTGACTATTTGCAGTGGGCCCAATTCCAACCCAAGTTGGCCCTGCTGACTCTTAGGACTATTTCCAGCAGGCCCAATTCCAACCCATGTTGGCCCTGCCAATACTCTTTATCTCAAGTAGATGTCTGGTGGAACTGAATTCCTTGCAGCACTAGATAGTTCCATGTCTAGGCTGAAAGTCCTTTTCCCTGAACTTGAGTATCTTCATTTTGCTTCACTTGGAGCTCCACAGCAGAGCTGGGCGAATGCCACTGAATGTGATACTCTTTATGTTCTATCTTCGTTACTTCCTTCAGTAATTTATTTACAAAATATGAAACATATTCATAGGACATCATTATAGGTTCTTCAACTCAACTACCCCTGTAGTAAGCATTAACTTGCAAAATATACCTAGGATCGATTAATGGTCATCAACCCTGTAACCTTTTTACTGAACAGGTTCGATTTCCTTGTGCACTTTGTCACATTGTTTAGTAGAATAATTTTTAATCAAAAACTAGTATGGAGACTATTATCCATAGAGAGTATCTATTTTTTATATTTTGGCCCTAAGCTCAGCCAGTATTCCCATTTAAATACTCATAATGTCGCACTTATAGGGATTTGTTCCCTTGCTCTTATCCACTCAATCTTCATTAAGATACCCTGGTGATAGTCACTTTGGTCCAACACACAGTTGGCAGATATCCCCAATTGTGGCTCCTTCTTCTCTAGATCCCCGCTTGGATCTCTACACTTTTCTCTAAGAGTCTTCCAAATATTGCACTCAGAAATAATAGCCTTGAGACAGAATAGCACAATGTAAGCTGATGATAGTTTACTCTTCCAACTGTATCCCAAATGGATAATACTTTATTATCTTCTATAATATCTGTGGTATTATCTAACTCTTTTTTTATCATATTGAGCCATAGGGAATATGTAGCGGGGAATTTGGCTGTCAAAACCCTCGGTTAACACCTCTTTAATGAAATGTCAGCCGTTGCCATTGAATTACCCATTGTTGTCTTGGCAGCGATGGTCTTCCCCATCCTGGCTAGGATTCCGTCATTGGACATCCTCAAAACCTAGAACGGAAAGAGTCATAAAACGGTCCTTAACGTCTTCCTCTCAATCTAATAAAACCAACCATATTTAGCTACCAACCTGCTTAGGTAATGGGACTTATTACCCCATTAAGGCAGGTCACTCACCAACCAATTGATTCACTAATTGCATGCGGCATCACTCACTCACAACTTGCTATTCATTCCCAATCAGTCAGTGATGAAACCTGACTGATCCCAATTGGTACACCTGATAGTTAATCACTATCAGATGCCCCAATTTTGTCAGCAACTCCACCCAGTGAGATCTTAGGTATTTGTCTGGATCAATCCCTGATGGATACAACCAGGAGAATATCCCAAAATCCCCCAAACATAGTTACTCCATTACATGGGCCAACTAATTTCTGATTCACTTCCCCTTAAGGAATTTTTTCCCTAGCAGTACCAGGTAATCTACCAGGCTCGAGTTATAAGCAAAAAACCCCATTGAAAGCTAATTTGATTAGTGTAGAGAGGGCATGAATGCCAGCATCTTCTCACTAGGCTCAGTAAACACTGACTTGGAATATGTTGGGGAGCCTGCTGGTCCATATGGCTTCAAACTTTTTGAAGTCATCCTAAAATTCGTCTCATCATTGGTTGAATGCACTGGCATTACCCTTCTGATTAGTTTTAAATTTCAATATTTAGAATTTCTGAATTATAGAAGCTGACGCGAGCCTCAAACTTTATATTTTTATTTCATTTTATTAAACTGTTTTCAGGTAAATTTAATGAACTACTGTACATTTTCCTTGTTTTAGGTCAAGTGCGCCCAAGGTGATGGCAGGATCAATGAGGGCTTCCATCAGAGTGAACTCTAAATACTTGAGAGATGCTTTTAATCTGTTTCTGAAGGTCCTCCACTTTTTGAGCATCTCACTACGCATTTGGTACTCAAAGCCTTCAACAAGGGGTACTGGTGACCCAAGGGGGCTAGTGGGCTAGGGGGATCTATGGAACTGATCATCCCTCAGCCCCCTCAGGACCTCTTGGACCTTTGTGGCCTTCTGGGCCTTTAGAGTCTTGTGGAACTTAAGAAACAGAGTCACTTTGGCGCTGAAGCTGATCAGAAAGGGATTTTACTTGCCTCAATTGTTATATCAATTTTAATTCCAAGAGTTTAGGTTTTGGTGACAGTCTTCAAAAGGCATTGTAGATGTAACGTGTACCTTGGAGACTTCACCCTGTAGTCGCGAGTAAGGTGAGTAATATATATCTAGAGATATCAGAGTCCAACAAGGCGATTTGACCTCAGGAATCATTGTTGAGGCTATGGTTCTCCTGGATAACTTCTCAATCATCACGGACATGAACAAAGGCGTTTCTATAAAATACGACCAGGTTAAAAGCTAGACTCTGTGCTAATCCCATCTGGCGTAGTATATTTGATTTAACCCCACCAATGGGGGGAGATGGTAGAGTGCTAGATTTACAAACTGCATATATAAGGTTATGCTTCACCAGCCAACTCATTGATAGCAATGGCATCCAAGCTGTAAAGTCTTTACATGTATGAGGGGAAGCAGATGCTTGAAAACAATTATTCTGGGTCTCATCGGGAATAGATCTCTCAAAAAGTTGCTAGATAGTACCATCTAGGTTATCAGTTTGAAGATAGATTATACTGGGGTTTTACATGGGAAGGTTGAACTTAAAGGTAGATAGGAATTCTAGGCTCTCAGGTTGAAATTAGTTGCACCTCAAATTATATAGTATTAGGCCATTGAGATATGCACCTCTCTCCATTGGGGGAGAATATACATTGTTACCATTATCTTCCATGTTTCATTATTGACGTTTGCCAAAAATTGATATGACTGGATGATAAGCCATATATCCAGTGGATTGCTTGTTATGAGTTGCGGGAGCCTTTAGTTTTTGGCGGTAGATTATGTTGATATGAAGCAAAATTAATCAAAGTACTAATTTTTTGGAGAATTGAAGGAATTCTACCTAAGCTTCAATGATGGGATGAAACCCCTAAAGTGTAGGGAATATAGAGTTACTAAGTGATGGGTCAAAATTGACCAGGAAGATTGAAGATTATATACTTAATGAAAGAATGGAAAGGGGAGGTTTTTAAGAAGTGGAACGAAGAGGGAAAGTTAGCAGAAGTAGTCTGCGGTTAAATTATATACAATAAAGTATTGTCCGTGGAGAGATAGCTTTATATTTATAATAATTATATTTCCCAAGGATTGGCAATTGTCACATCATCTGTCCGTTGCTCAGTGGTGTTACACCTGTGCAACCAGCTTAACGGATCTAAACAATACCAAAAAAGTCAACAATGTTGCTTTCTACAGGGGGCCACTGGTCAACTGTAGTACAACGACAATTAGGACATTATGGCGAGCCCCCACTCATTATGTCAGAATTTTTTATGGTTTCATGACCTATACTCCAGGGAGCTGATGGAGACATCTAATGAGGAACTGGCACTATTTATGGTGGAACCAGGAGATGAGGAAACCAGGATGAAACTTCAGTTAGCATCTTGTCCCGCATTAGAGACGATCAATAGGGCTGGTCCGCTAATGTAACTCCTCATCAACTACAGGGTATCATGGAATGGTTCATGTGAGGTTACTGCGTCTACAAAGTTGATGCGGGTGAACATGCCCTAAGCCTGTTTTATAATGAACGCGACCAAGAACTTGTTATGAATTGTATATGTCTTACCTCAATGCTACCACGATGGGGTTGTCTCAATGGCTCAGCACTCATGGAATTGAGGGGTACCTAATTGCATACTTTCAGCTTTTGATAACCAACTACTGCATGTGTTGGCCCAACATAACATTGAGATCAGCAATGTCATGCAGTTTATCCAAATTCAACAGAATGACACTCGCCTCTTACTTGTCTGCCTTGACCACTCTTTCTTGGAGATCTAGGGGCACTAGTGCACGTAGACAATTGTGTTGTGGACGTCCGCCATTGCCTAGACGAATTAGTTTCACGCTCGTCTCATGAGTTGCCCTGGGTAATAGAAGAATTGTTAGACTGGTGTGGGCTTTTAGGTGAATGAGTATGTGATATCAAGACGCTGGGTAGAACAACAAGCGCATTATGGTGTAAATGTCTGAATGTTTGGAAGGAATTGACATGACGGTGGCTTGGACAAGGGACTGGGTTACCCTGTTAGAGTGGCGGATGACTTATCACGCCAATGAAGTGGCAACAAAATTTAATCAAATTAATCTGAGTGAAGTAACCAACAGATGGCTGACCATTTGACCAGCTCTTTCTTAGTGACCTCAGGATATAGCCAATGGCTAGGTCAGATTCACCAGTTGGAGAGTGCCATCCTGGCAGCTTGGGCTGATCCATTACTCTTCCATTAAATTAAATTGTGGAGTACGCTGATATGCAAGTGCACTTGGATAACCTTTGACGGTTTAATGGAGTTTGGTGCAAGAAAAAGCTGCTCAAATCAATCAAGTGGATGAAGCAAACTGACAGGCGCGCAACACTTGATGGCAGAACGTGAGAGTGCAGGGAACATTGGAGGATGTCCTCTTATGGCTTCAGGAAATGGAGTGAAAATTAGGCACAGAGCAAAAATTTCTGTTGAAAATTACTGAAGGAATTAAAGAGCTTATCCAGGGGGTGAGAGAGACGGGCGGTGTTGGTGCTATTTAGTCAAAGCAGAGAGATAATAGATGAACTTTTAAATGAACAGACTGGCGAGGGAGGTAAGGGTGCAATCAGCAGCGAGTCTGGTGAGGAGTACTACAGGTAGGCCAGCGACCCACCAGGGGGTCTTGGCAGTACCTCCCCACAATCCAACCTCTTCCTGGTCAACTATGGCGGATTTGCATCCATCCTTGTGACCCTATTCTTTCCCACAAGGGTATGTTCACCTAAGCCTATCTGAACCTATCTTGTCTGTTCCTCAAGCCTGAAACATGGAGATGGGTGAATCTATACAGATCAAAAAGTTTCCGCCTTTCAGTTTAGATGTGGATATGCACGGATAGTTCAAATAGTTCAAATTTGCTGTGGAAGTAACATTGGCCATCGTAAAGCTAAACTGTTTTTATCTGCTCTGGATGTTGAGAGCGCTGACCAGATAACATGTTATCTTAAGATTAGTACCTTAATGTATTAAGAAGTGAAGGAGACTGTGCTCCATCTGTTTGGGGGTGTGGCAAAGATGGTGGATTGCAAGGCCAAATTTATAATAATAAAATTTCAAAAGAACAAGTCCCTGATAGAGTTTGTGGAGTGGTTCATTGCTGAAGATCATGTGTTAGTAAAAGCAAGTATCTTAACCAATGAGGACATGGGCATAGCAATGACGGCGGCTGTTAAGCCATAATGAGATTTGTATAACACTTAAACCCATTTCCTCAATAAGATTCGGAGCTTTTACAGAACAGTTAACTCGTTATGCCGTCTCACTGTCACATTTAGTGCTTCCAACATGGACTGGAAAGCCCCTACAATCACCGCCGCATCCTCATCAGGGAATCAATCACAATGTCTCAGTTATAATCTGTTGGGAATACTTGCACACTTAATATGTCGGCGGGTCATTTCTACACTCCTTATGCACAACTTTCTTGTCCTCAGCTAAATTACAATTATTCGTTTAAATTATGCTCCTGACCTTTGGGCATATTCCATATGTTGAAATTCAGGGGTTTTGGATGCTCACTGGTGCTTTACACCCTAAATTACTAATATATACAAGAGAAATTTAATCTCTACTGCTAGAATAACTACTTTTCAGGGGACGTTGTATACTTTCAATGCTAGAATAATAAGACTTTAATTTCAATAAAAGGGTGATTTTTATAAGTTTTTTTAGTAATTTGTGGCGAGGGGATCAATAAGCAAACCCTGTTATGATCTCGCTGCTTAGTAATTAAACGAAACTCAAGGACTGGAGCAATATAGGCATAAATTCATTATTAGCTTCAAGCCTATTTAGGATATATGTGTGTTCGACCTATCAGAGCTCTCAAAACTCGCCTTGCTTCAATGGAATGGGTGATGGAGGGTTGAGAGTAGGTAGGACTAGTTTTTGAGGTTAAGTTTTGATATATTTGAGCCAATCACTATGGAGGAAAAGAGTTGCACCTTGTGGGACCCCCTCCAAGCCTATACAAGGGGGTGGTCTTCGCTTAGGGGTTTGAAGTAAATTAGAATTAGGCCAGGGAGGAACCTCCAATGGACTCACCTGATCTCTCCGCAAAACCAGTGTAATCTGACTACCAAAACTCATGCTATTTGGCCGAGAAGCATTTACAAATGTATTACTCCAAAATGGGGTGTTCCACCGAGAATTGGTCATGGTCTTTTGGCCAATATTATCATTATTATCAACCAAAACACTCTTTTTTCAATATTGAACTTGTAATTGTCCAACAATACCGCCTTCAAGGGTTTTATAAGGAGAATAAGGGCGTAAGAACTGGCCATGGACTTGGTTTACAGTAACTCCAGTAGCAAGGGACTTAATGGTGTACTCATCCCTTCGCTTATAAGTGATTAAAAAAGGCCTTCACAAATAGACCTTAGCTTCTCACTTCTGGAAGTGATACAATTGTGGTAATAAAACATCAAATCCAACACTTGAAAGGAAGGGATGGGCTTTCTAAGCTCATTTGCGGCTACTCCTTCTTTGCTGACTGTTTTAGCTAGGTTTTTTCATGGCGTCAGACTGCAGCTGAATAATGCGTTGTAACAAAATTTTCAAGGCTTTTTCAGGATTATCTGCCCTATCAGAGAAGACATCTTTTTCGATTAGGGCTTGTACTCTTGGTTCCTGACCATATAATATGCGGAAGGGAGGCATTTTGAGGATTTTAGGGTAGCTGATATAATAGGCCATGAGGGCACTAGGTAAAAATTGATCTGAGTGTAGGGGATCTGAGTTAGCCATCTTCCATAATATGGCTCCAGGGTTCCATTTGCTTTTTTACAGTACCATTCGTGGAAGGGTTGTATGGGGCTGAGAAAAGTTTTGCGTCTTCATTGAAGGAGCTAAAAACCTTACAACACACGAGGTGAAATTCTTCCCATTATCACAAATCAGGACCTGGGGACAACCATGCCAGGTGAAAATATGTTGATGGAGGAAGGTGTTAGTAGCTTTGGCGGTCTGGGCAGGAAGAGCAACTGCTTCAACCCATTTGGTGAATTGATCAATACCTACTAGGATATATCGATTTTTCCTAGTAGTCTGGTGTAGAGGGCCAACCACTTCAAGACTTATTATGTGAAAAGCTGTTGAGGGGTAATAGGTTTATATTGATACTTAGTTTTAAAGCTGGACTTATTTTTCTATATCAGGCAGGCATCCATGAATTCAATTCAGGTTTACATATTGCCCCCCCCAGTAGTAAGGTTCTTTTATTCACTCATAGGTTTTTATTACGCTGCCATGCCCCAGGATAGTGTGAGACTCCATATCATTGAACTCGCTCTGATGGCCAGAGATATTGTAAGTCCTGAGGAACGTCCCCTGTGCATGGATTGGACAACCTTCCCATTTCTGAGTAAAAAGGGTCTGAAGAGGATGGCTGTACCCCTCGTTACCCAGGGTGACCTTACCCATATGGTAAATGAGAGCTGGGTAACAGCTCTCCCCCTTCGGATTCCTCCCCTGGTGCCCATGTTTAACTCAGCCAAACTGGTCACCATCAGGGAAATCTGCACCATAATCACCAAATCAAAGTCATTTGGTCTTAAACTGATGGAAATCAAGCCCAACAATTGGAAACCTTATAATCAAAATGGGAATAAAATTTAATTATTGGGCAGAATTTCTGACGGTTTTGATTTAGCCAGCAGTGCAATTGTCAAAACTTACCCCTCTCAAAATCATCAGGGATGATTCCCAACATGTAGTAGCATGATTAGACACCATCAAGGATAGTTTAAAGCTTCCATCTGGCAAATTGGGAGTTGCGGCCAACAGAACTCTTTTGACTGAACAAACAGCCCAGTAACCAGGCATGGGTGGGTTGGGCATCCCTAAGACATTTACAACCAATTGGGACTGCCCCTATGTGGGGTGGCCCTAGGGAATTCCTTATGCTAGTTGGGACATACACCATTGCGCCAACCACTGAAAATGCAGTCAAGCCTTGGTTCAGGCGTTTGAGGTCAAATTGACAGCAACTCAGCCTGCCACCAAATCATTTGATGTCAGTTCCTATTGAGCTTATCTGTCCCCTATCCTGAAAAGTTCGCCTGTTAGGTCAAACTTGAGGGACCCAATCCAGGCTTGTTCCCGCATCTTTTAACCACTATTTAATCAGTTGTATCACACTGAGAAAATGTTGGTTGATTTTCTTCCTTATTTTTCTATTGAGAAATTCTTTCCCCAACTCTAGTTTTTTTATTATGTTAAAAAATAAACTTCCCTTTCCGCCAGCATTCTCACACTCCTCAGGGTTTATAGTCATATATTTCTGGTACTTCATTCTGTGTCTTTAAGAGATTATGGCTCATCGACAATTATTGGTGGAACTCCTTTCAAGTTTCATAATCATACCAGCAGCAGTGTCTGGAAGTTTTGAATTACACTTCCAATGGGTCAGGTTAAATCTCAAAGTTACACTGGGTGGATTCTCCAAAAAGGCGATAAATTTAATTAAAAATATAGGTTATAATTCGACCTAATATTTATTTTTGGAAAGAGGGAATATTTATAGGTTTTTTTATGGTTTCTAATCTCAGAGCAAATTAATATATGCGCGATCAAATCTTCAATCAATTGATTAGGATCAGATTGATCGCTAACCTTGATAGATTGCAATATACTACTTGCTCCTTCTGATGATGCCAGGGGAATTGGTGAAAAAGATTTTTCAGAGATATGAGAACTCGGTGAAATACTGACACTTCCCTCCTCAAGATTCAATCGCGGTGGAGGATGACTTCTATAAACCTAGGATAAATATGATTTACTACTATACCAGTTTCATTATGAACAATTGAATACTCTAATTCTTTACGAAATATAACTCAATAGGGACCAGACCAATTAGTTTTCAACTTTTCAGTCTGCCCACCAGGCTGAGAATGTAGTACATAACATAATACCCAATCTAGTATTCAGGTAAAACAGGTTTGTGTTGATTGCTCCTTTAAGTCTCTTTTTGTGTAGTTGTTTCAATTGAATTCATTGCTTGAGCCTGAAGACAGATAATCTCATCAGCCAAATTCATTATAATTAAATCAGAATTTTCTGGGATGCTTTCCTCAAGGATTGTCTGAACACTACAAGGGACTGAAGGATTCCGCCCATATATACACTTAAATGGGGACTTCTTGATAGTGCGGTGGTAGCTTATCTGATAAGCAAACAAGGCAC
>JAKSZP010003487.1:0-25542 GCA_022478985.1 Massospora cicadina | reverse complement strand
AAAATCTATTTGAGATTGGATGCTAGCAAGGGCTAGACCTACTTGAAGCTAAGTTTGTTGAGTGGAGGCTGATCCCTGTGAGAATGTGACTAGGGGAAGAGAGATGGAAATATTGGTACTTGCCAAGAACAATACCACAGATTGAGGAGTGAAGCTACAGAACAAGAAGAGGCAGTCGGAGAATAACCCCAAGTAGTCCTGATATGACACTGGAGCCAAAAGATTTATTTTGAGCACTTTCTAATGGGCTTTGTCAAGAACATTGGACATATGAGCTGGCATCAAGCAAGGGATAATAACCGAGAGTTTTGATTCATGGCCCTGATCAAAGCCATCAGGGGAAAGTACTGATGGGACTCACCAGAAATGAGTTTGTCATACAGGGAGCTGATGGCATCCTGCAGATGATGACTATGAGCTTCTTGGAAGCAGAAGCATAATGAGCGATGGAAGCCAGAAGAGGCTGGAAACTTTATGGCCCAACTTTGAAGAACTTGATCAGCAAAGGGAATAGGCTGCAACGTCTCAATCTAAGATGTTTTCAAGATTGGAGGGGTTCAGAGCTATGGATAGAGCCTTGGTTACTTGGGTCTTCGATTCTGTATAGGGGAGTTCAAAAATGTTTGTGGTTTCTGAAGTCTAGTTTAGTTAACAGAACAGCTGGTTTATAAAACTGGTTAATTCAGAAAAGGAAGTCTGGAAGCAAGTCAGACCTGCTGATAAATGATCGATTAAGAGTGGAGGGCATTGCTTCAGGAGGTTTAACAATGATTGTAGGAGTATCTGCAAATGGAGCCAAATCCAGGAGAGTTTTAAAATCTAACTTGGGAACCAATGACAAAGGGAGGATTGATCACGAGTCATTTGAGATGATTGCTAACCTAGTTTCATTGGGGTTGGATGCCATTTATGGTAATTCCATGTAAGGACTAGCTATGGGTACTTAACTGGGAGTATGAGTCTTAGAGGGGCCATAGAAGAGGTTTAGACACGCAGATCAACTCATCAGTTGGAAGAGCCATGCATCTTTATCAGACATGCTGTCAAGCAGCTGCTGGTACCAAGATTATGGATTTGAATATGAACTGGATGGGAGGGGGGATGTTGGACTTTTAAAATAGTTGACATTATGCTCTTTGAAATAAATCAAGCTTTAATTTTGGGGAAATTAATATCAAAATTAATGAGATAAGATCTTCAGGGAAGAATTAAAAGTGATATGAGGTAAGAAGTTATTATGAGAAAATAATGGATCAAATATAAATGAGCATTCGTATTTGTGCCTCAAAAAGACATTGATGGCATTGACCTCCTGTCAAGGATGAGGAGGAAGATCAGGAAATCAAGGATGTTGGACCAATAATCCTGTGTATGACAGCGGGTCATATGCCCTGATGAGGAAATTGATCCTAGGATTAGTATTATTATGAGTAAATCAATCAGCCTGACATGACAGAGAATCATGGAGACTATGCACTGAGGAGGCGGTAGCAAAGATGAAGAGAAAGATAACCTCATGCTGAAGGTTGTCCTGAGCAGCGTTGAGCACAGATTGATTATGCTCCACTAGAACCCAAGAAATATTTGACCTGGTGTCTGAGGTGGTATTCTCCTTTCCCAATCCTATTCTTTTTGGAAATCAAGGCAAGAGGGAGGATGTGTTGGGATTTTTTCCCACCTTTTCAGCTGCCTAGATTACCATGAATCGCTAGAAGATAATTCCCTATGGCGAGTGAATTGGATATTGGTTGACCCCAAACTTTTGGCTAACAATGTTTGGGGATTTTAAGTTATTTACTAGGATCAGATCCATCAGGGGATCAATCCGGTTGAATGCTTAAGATCTTGTTGGGCAGAGTTGCTGACGAAATAGGGGCATCTGATAGTTGATCAATGATTAACTATCAGGTGTACCAATTGTAATTGGTCAGGTTTCATCACTGACTGATTGGGATTTAGGGAGAAAGTTGTTAGGCGAGTGATGCCACCTGAAACTATCAAATCAATTATTTGGTTTAAGACCTGCCATAATGGGTAACAAGTCCCATTACCTAAGCAGGTCATTTACCAAATATGGTTGGTTTTCTGGGATCAAGTATAAAACATTAGGGATACATTTTTTGACTCTTTCCATTTTAGGTCTTAAGGATTTCCAATGAAGGAATCCTAACTAGGATGAGGAAGACCATTGCTGGTGAGACAATAAAGGGAAATTTAATGGCAACAGCTGCCATTTAATGGCTGAGGAGCCAACTGAGGGTTGAGCGCTGAATTCCCTCTATAAATTTCCCCCAAAATGCGCAATAAAAAGAAAGAAATTACATGAATTCATTATAGGTTTTAGTTCTATTTATCTTCAGGAAATTATTGATTGCGTGCTTTAATTGGGGACTCTTTAGTATGATAAAGAGTAAGGATTGAGGATTCTAAGAAGAGAAGCTGAGCTTGGATAGGATTGCTGCTGGCTTCATGTCAACAGAAGAAAGGCCGTAAAATCTGATTTGAGAATGGATAAAGTTAGGCGGATAAGGGTATAAGTTCCTATTGAAGACATCAGGAGTAAATTAAATAGAAATACAGGCCAAGATTTGGACCAAAAACTGGTTATCTATGCAACTACTGATTTTAGTCTTCATACTATTATCATTTGAACATCATATATCTTCAGACAATGCAAAGGGTGCACATACTGAACCTGTGCAGTTATCAATTAGGGATATTAAACATGAATGAGCAGCAAGGCTCCTAAATTTTAACAGATGGCCCTCTGAATAACAACTGTTTCAAATGTACAGCCAATTCTAATCTAAAATTGGAAAAAAACACTCAATAGGATTGGCTATCATAAAAAGCTCAAGTCTGACTATTACTTTAATTGAAGCAACTGTCACCCAAATGAGGCTTGGAGGAGGCTCAGTTGATTTCCCCTATTAATGGTGAAGCCTAGACTTGATGTTAATTATTTATTTTATTTAACCGAGGCAAGCCAACCAGGGGACGAGCATTACTGAGTATGTGTGGAAAACTAAGATAGATAAAATTGGACACCATGGGGTACTCAGGTTACCCCTATCGCTAGCGAAACTGCCAGGTATGGGGGGGTTGGTGCGCTACTCTGAGGGGGTTTCCCCACTATGGAGCAGGTGTGAAGGAAGGGGTCTGTGCGGAGAAACCAAAGTGGGAACCACGAATCTATGAGCGCCTGTTGCCTTAGCCTCATATATCCATAGAGCCAGGCTTGGAAGTTCTCCAATAAGTGGTCGTGGAACCTGTTGATAAGCCCATGGATGGTTGGGACCGTGCCCTTGAACGCATCTAAGGCAATGGTGTGGATTGTCCACATTGCAATGGGTATCACTAGGGAGTGGAGGGTAGATGGGATTGGTGACTCAATCTGGAGCGCGAGGAGGCTCTTTGATATAGAAAATTCATGCTCGTTTTGGAGCTTAAGCAGGCGCGCGACTTTCTGCCATATGGCTTTGGTTGGGGGGCACGTTTCTAGACAGTAATGTAGGGAGCCCTCCCCTCCACATACTATGCAGGTTGCGTGGAGGGGATTGGAGTGGTCCGCCATCCTATAGGTCCTTCTCAGACAGCGCCAGGCGTTGGCTCTTACCCTTGGCTGTAGAAGTGGGTGGTGCGTCATTCTCCACACTGTCTTCTGTGTGGTTAAGTCGTAGGGGATGTCCAATGCATCTAGTTATTCAATTCTAGCAATGCTTGGGGTCATAGCAAGCATGTCTCTCTGGGGGTGGTTTTCTGGATTTCTTAATTTGAAGTGGGGGCTGGGTCGTCCCCTTCCCTGCACAGTGCCAGTGTTCTCTACGGTACATCCCATGTGGTGGATGGTTTGGAGGATGCATTTGAAGTGAGGGGGGTTCCATGTGGGCCTGTTGCGGTAGGGTGTTTAACAAGGTATGATAGTAGTCTGGGTGGGCTATGTGGGTTGGTTAATTTGAGCACCTGTGCGAAGTTAGTCCTTGCTGCCCTAGACCAGTGTTGTTGTGGGAGGTCTGGGGCAAGGACTTCATTTATCCAGGTACCCAGGATGCGGTTGGCGTGGCTCTCAAAATCTATTAGTCCCATACCTCCACTTGAGCGTGGGCCAAAGGGTGTTTCCATCCATATGGAAGGATGGGATCTGGGCCACAGCCAGCCCTGGATGAGCGCGCGGATTAAAGTTATAAAGGTGGTTGAGAAGGCGATCGTGTGGGCAGGGTACCATAGTATTGGGAGGATGAGTGAGTTAGCAAATGTTACTCGCCCCATTAGTCCTGGGGATCTTCCCTTGAGGGAGGCGACGCGGTTGGATACCCACTGTAGTAGGTTGCTTTACAATGTCTCATTGGCATATCCCCCTGTTTCCAGCCATATCCCAAGGTGGCGGATAGGAGTGGTGGTGGGAGGTGATGCAAAGGGTAAGATGAGTGGGGTTTTTCTTCATATGGGGGTATGAGGTTCTGGTTTTGTATCCCAGTTGTTAGTGTAATTGCCTAAGAGATAAATTTCTGTTTTCCTTTTGTTGAGCGATGCGTTGCTCACCATGGAGTATTCCTATAGAGTGCGTTCCAGCTGTTGGGATCATTGTTGTTTGCTATACCTGCCATGCAGTCATCCGCAAAGGTTAGTATCTTGACTGTTGGCTGGCCTTGTGCAGTTATGCCCATGAGGCGTGAGTCAGTTACTCGGAGGAGTGGGTCAAAGCTGAAATTGTATAGCAGTGGGCTGAGGGGATCCCCTTGTTTGATCCCTCTGTGTGGTGTGATCTTGCTAGTTAGGAAGCCAGGGCTGCATACAGCCATGGCTGCAGATTCTGTAATGAGCATCGCCCATTTTATGAACCTTGGTGGGAGTTTAAAGGCATGTAGACATTCTTTTAGGTATGGCCAGCTAACACGGTCATACGCCTTTTCCTGATTTAAGAAGACCAAGGCACCAGTTGCTTTGGGTTGGCAAATGTTTGCAACAGGGCGTATGTTGTTCCAGATTGAGCGCCCTGGTATAAACACAAACTGATTGGGTGACAGGACGTCAGAGGCTATTGCGCCTAATCTGGCTGCTAAAATTTTTGTTAAAATTTTTGTATCAGTATTAGAAATTGTGATTGGACGCCAGTTGGCCAGGTCCAATTTGACACCCTTTTTATACAAGGTTATGACATATGATTCATGGCCACCAGGTAGGAGGCGTGTTTCCAGCAAGCACTGGTTCATAAATGCCAATAGGAGGGGGGCAATTTGCTGAAAATATTATTTTGTAAAATTTGTAGGGTATCCCATCAGGCCCTGGGCATTTCTTACGTGGTGCATCGCGGATTGTGTCCCAAAGCTCCTCCCATGTAATTAGATTTAGTATACTGTAGTCCGGCGGTGTGCTTTGTATTCCAGCAGTTTGTATAAATTTTGTGATTTTTGTGGGTCTGTCAGCATATTGCGGTATAATTTAGTGTAATAGTGGTGTACTTCCGCCTTGACCTCCTCAGGTTCAGTTGCCACAGTGCCATCAGTCTTGCGGACCTGTGTGCATGCGGGCTGGTTGCTGCAGGAGTGGAATTGGTGAAAGTAATATGTTAAACATGTTTCGCCTTCCTTTATGAACTTAACTTTGTTTGATACTTTTGATTATGTGTTGGTGCTTGAAGATGAGGGTGTTTAGTTGGGCTGATATTTCCGCCCATTTGCGTCCCCAGTTGGGGCTATAACCAGACCTTTGGGTGTTTATCTTGAGGTGGTCCAGTTCCACCAAGGTACTCCTGATTGTGGCTGTGTCAGCGATGTACTTGCGTGATGTGATATGTCAGGTTTTGTTTAGTTCCTTTTTGAATTTGCTCAGATTACGGTGGGATCCAAAGTGAATGGGGCTGTGAATTCTTGGTTCGTGTCCTCATGTTCAACCCAGTCAGATATTTTGGGTAATTTTATGTTTTCTGGGTGTAGCTTTCTCCAGGGTGACACCTGTGCGTGGGTTCAGGTTGGCGATAGCTGCACCAAAACAAGTTGGTGGTCAGAAAAATTGACTTTTTTTGTTATAAATTTGGAAATTCTTGATAATTGGGATTGCAGAACGAGGATGTGATCAATGCGGCTCATTGATATGAGCGCTCCCTTGCATATGTTGGGCCATTTCATGTGGAGAAGGAGTGGTGATCCAGGGGGAGGGCATCCTGTAGGCCAAGAGATGCTTTCATTGTGCGGAATTCAATGTGCCCTGGTGGGTATCCCCTGAGGTTAGGCCATCAGTCCATGTTGGGGTTATTCCAGCAGTTAAAGTCACCCAACAGGATGGTATCTGGTGGGAGGGTGAGTGTTAGAACGGTTTCTAGAAATTGTTTTCTCTTGGCTGTGGTGCACGGTGCATAGATGCATGCTATCAAGGTTGTTTCCTCTTGGCATATGATCATTGCTACCAGGATGCGGCCATGAAGGTATGATGAGGAGTTTGTAATTTTTACTTTTTTGTTGTTTCAGATGATCACCTCACAGTGAGATGTCCAACCAATTGTGATGGTGAGACCCAGGCTGACTAGGATCCTTTTTCCCCTTGTAGACAGTGGGTTTCTTGGATGGCCAAGATGTCTACAAGGGGTTTTTGCAGGAAGTCCAGCTTTTTGACTTGGGACGTTTGAGCCCTAGCTCCCACGATGTTTAGTATCCCTATTGACACTGAGGTGCCCATGGCGCCTCAGGAGCAGTTGGAGGACCCTCT
The DNA here is from genome assembly GCA_022478985.1 of Massospora cicadina. Lineage (NCBI taxonomy): Eukaryota > Fungi > Entomophthoromycota > Entomophthoromycetes > Entomophthorales > Entomophthoraceae > Massospora > Massospora cicadina. The sequence goes on along the minus strand of JAKSZP010003487.1, from coordinate 18,837 downwards.
GGACCTATCCCACTGCAGCTCATTTTGGCTATGCTCCATATCTGTAATCCAACTCTCTCAGTGACAATGTCAGTTCCCTTGATCTGACCCAATTTTTGCGCGAATTTCAGTTTTTGAAATTTGTGTTATCTTTTCCTGCACGTGTCTCATGATGGTTCAAAGCAGGGTGCTGATTGGGTTCAATATTTTGGGGTTCAAATTTGGAGAATTGTGCACTGCATTTTTCGCCCATATTGCAGCTGAATTGTTCCTCAAAGTGTGCATGATTGATGTCACTTGGTGACTCAGTTGAGTTGCTGTAAAAATTTTTAACCTGGGCATATTGTTCTGTTTGGTTGGCTCAGTGTATATCCAAAATGTCCTCTTGAATTCGTCTGGGGTTGATGGATGATTCCGCATGCGCTGCCGCCTCAGCTGCTGCCCACTTGCAGGCTTTTTGTGCCACTTTGCGTTGTTTATGTGTAACTGGGTCCACGATGGAGTATAGTCCATATTCACCCCAGCGGAATGGGTGGTGGCCGGTCAGTCATTCTGGAGAAGTTTTTGTTACTTTCGTCCATGGCTTCCTCACAGTAGTCTGCTTCCATTAAGCCCTCCTTCATGGGGCATGTGTGTTCCTTGTGTCCCAATGAACCGCAGTGGTTGCATATAGGTGGTGCACGTTCCAGTGTAACTCAGAATGCGGATGATTGTCCCCCATCCACAAAGTGAAACTCAGCTGTGTGGGGGATTCTTGATAAGTCATCTTCCACCTTGGGGAATGGGTTGATCATGGTGATAGCTTTGCCTGTGCACGGGGTTGGTATCAGGCGAAATTGTTGTAATTTGAGTTGCATAATTTCTCCATAGGCTACAAGCACTTTGCAGAGCTCCTCCTCGATTACCTTATGAGGAAGGTTGGTAGGGAGCAAGTTGAAGGAGATGAACAAAGTTTTCGCTTTGTTTCATCTGGTGCGCGCAGTGCACACTATTTTTTTGCCCTCAGGAAGGGCAATTTTGACACAGGCTTTTGCTGCGGCGTCTGCTTCCTTGGCTGTTCTGAAACCAATATCAATTCAGCTGCGGCCCATGTTATTGGTGGCGACATATACTGCATGGGGGAAAAGGGAGGGCTGCGCCTCAAATGTTTTCTCCCACAGGGTCAGGGAATCATCCCCAAGGAAGAGTTGGAGCCCGTGTTCCACTTTTGAAAGGGGTTGGTTACATTGGATTTACATGTATTGATCTTGTTTTATAGTAAATACCATATACCTGGATGGTGTCTGAGTTTGTAGTTTCTTGGCGGCTTGGGTTCCTGGTCCCCCTCCAGGGCGTTTCTTGCCCTTGGGTGCACCGTTTTGCGCACCTCTTGATGTGATGCTCGCCCAGGTTGTATTAGATTTATTAATAAAATTGCCCATCTCTCCTGTGTGATTATCAAAAATTGCTGTTCAAATCAAATCTTAGTAACTAAAGTGATTGTTACAGGAAAGAAAAGCTTTGATGTTATTTATTTAGTTATATTTAATACCAATTATCCTTTAAAATTTTATACAATTATGGTACATTAAAATACCTATTCTATTAGATTAAATTTTTATGAAGCAACAGATAATACCCATCAAGCATACTGGAATTATGAACTAATGATTTAGCTAACAAATCTAAATTGATCTACTGATACATTGATGAGGATTTAGTGAGATTGCCTCCTGAAGTATATTATTCCTGTTTATACTGATCTATCCTAACTTTAATTCATTATTCTTGATATTTGATTATCCTTGTTCTTTGATACTTATCAAGTACTATAAAAAAACTAAATTTTTTATATTAAAGTTATTTAGTCTTTTTGCAAGCTATATTCATTTTTTATTACTTCAAAGTTTTTCATTTTATTGAGACTCCAACTAAGTAACTTCAAGCTAGACCTGATACTTTTGGAGTGCAATACAAAGCTCCAAAACCCCCTTTTGGTTGCCTTGCGTAATCACAATCTCACCCTTCTCTTTGAGGTGCTTCCCTATCAGTTTTCTAAGTTTTTCAGCACCTCAACCAGTGTTGATGCTCCTGATATTCAAGTTTTTCCAACCCCTCATGCATTGCCAAAGCTAGCTTCCTCCTTTTGACCTTATGAAGCAACTCCTACCATGATATGGCTCCTTGTGGGACATTAGTAACGTTTGTTGTGCATCACCAACCCTTTTTTTTCTTCCCCTACCAATTGGATAAAAGGTTTTCTGGGTGGCTATATCTCTAATAATCTGGCTTGTGTTTTGGGTGTCTACTCGCCCTGACTGGCAGGACAGTCTTAACTCTTATAGCTGGTGTCATGACTAGGATTATGGGCATACACCTGGTCTAAATTTTACTTTTCTCCTCCCATGTTATAGCTTACAATTTAAGGAGTTCAGTATTAACAAGTCTAATATCTAGACCATCCTAAAGTGCCATATAAGTAACCTTTACCACTATCAAGTTTATATCCCCAACAGGATTTAGTTTAGCTTTTTTGACTCACCTAATTGCTCATGTCTTTTTGATAATCCATAAAGCTTCATCTTAGTAATATCTATGAGTTTCAGGGTCAAAATTGCTATTTTTAAACACATCTCACTTCTCATAATTTAGCTTTTATCCTTAAGAGCAGTAAGGCCTATAAGATTACTACAGTTGCTATGGTTCATCTGCCACCAATTTCAGGTGGATTATCTAATCTACTAGACATTATAGTATACATCTCCAGCTCCAACCTTATCAAGATCCTATGAGATATTTCTATGCCATCTAGCGGGAGCTGCAACTGATGAGTTGTGATAAAATACTGCTGTCTCACAATTAAAATATTCAGTTGAACCTTCTAGTGTTGCATTATCTGGCTGGCTTAGTGTATACTTTATTCTTTTAAGTGTATTTAAACCAAACTGTACCACCTGTATATGAGGTATCTCTCTCCTTAAGCTGAGCACAGTTAAAAATTTCAGTACCATGCTTACATTATAATAAGCTAGCCTCCTATGGTCTAAGTAATCAAGTTTTATGCTTTATATAGCCTACACAATGATGAGAAAACTACAATAATACCTTAATAATGTTCAGACCATAAGCTTACCTCCAGCTGAAGTTGTGTATCTAATCTATGCTGTAAGACTTGAGGACAACTATTGCAGCTTAATTGAAAGGAATCTCCATTTTGTACAAAGAAGTGGAGGAAGCCAGCGGCCGTCCCTCTTGTCACCATGGTCGACTTAGCCCATATGGTTTATGAGAGGTGAGTGACAGTGTAACTTTTGAAAATCGTGCCTTGCTCTCCTATTCCAATCACCTGTTAGTTGGTCCAAAAAAATTGGGGTGTGTTGGGAAGTGGTGGTGGCCAGGGGCCATCACCAGAAGAAGGATGGCAGCTATCTCCCTTGTAATAGATTGTCTCCACCAGTTTAAGTTCAGCTGATGAACTTAACCCAATACCTGGCAAAAATAATTCATTCAAGTCAGTTTCAGGGTCATAAATCCCCAACCACTATTCTCTGTTGCCAGCAATCATGAGCCCATCCCTGACAGGTATAGGTTCAATAAACTTATTCCCTACTCAATGGGACTGCCCATATGTAGCCTAGCAATGGGTGAACCCAGTTGCCCACCAGACAACGTGTCGCCAGTACGTTAAACAAAATTTCACTGAGAGGGAAAATAGTGGCAACATTTGATCTTAAGCCAGCTGGCCAGGAGAAGACTAATCTGATGTCAGGAAGATTATAGAATGGCAATCCACTGTAGCTAAATTATGAAAATAGTCCTAATAGCAAATGCATTTGTTCCGGTTCTTTATATTTTATTTAACTGAGGTAAGCTGACCAGGAGACAGAAATTACCAAACTAAAAACTGATACAAAAATAACATAACTAATTGATTCAAACAAAACGTCCAAATGAGCGTTTGAATGAATCACAACGAACCAAACAACCAACCAGATGGGCAGCGGAAACTGTTTATCACTCCATGGCAGAAGGGGAGGGGGGATCAGGGGCTCATCTTCAGAAGCAGTTATCTCTTCCCAGAGTAGGGTGCATGTCAAGGCAGATAGCAAGGACGTTTGGGGCATTGGTAGTATGTGACTCTATATCACTGATGATTGGTACTTCCAAGTAATTGCCAACCATAAAAATGGCAGTTATATATTCAGCTAAAGCTTTTTTGGCTTTAATGTGGGCGTGTGGTAATTTAACAAACGTTACAATGTTGATTCAGGTAATCTTACCTTTTGGATTTCGTGCTACAGTTACCACGTTCTGAATAGCTTCAGTGACATTTTTGTGAAGTTGTTTTACATTAATCTTACTTTTTGGAGTAAGATTTTTGGAGATAACAGGAGGTGGAATTTCTCCTGCAAGAGCTGCCACTGATTTAGTGGTGGCTTTGTGGAGGGGATGGCAATCTGGTGTAGCGGCTGCTTCTACTGCAAGCTGGTGGTCACTGTGAAATGGTTTGGCATTTGGCTTTGGGGCATATTAATGAAGGGGGAAATTATGCATCCCATTTTGCATTGCAGAACCGGTCAACTTGCAGTGATGGTTCTTTGATGATATTATCTGATTCATCAATTTCATCCAAAAACTCCCATGGGTTCTGGGAAACTTTAATTGGGGAATTGGCATATGGTTGAGGATTGGTTGATTTATTAAATGTTGCATGGGATAGGACTGGGGTCCAATCCTGCACTTGATTGGAAGATTCATGCATGACGCTGGGGCATGGTGAAGGCTGATTGCTGGCTGCAGGTGCAGCTGCAGCAACAGGCTTTGGGGGAGGGGGAGGTAGGATCATGCCCCAAGCCAAAGGTGGCACAGGGTGGGCGGTGGATTGGTGGCCATCGCATGAACTATCAGCGCCATCAGAAGCTGCTAGTAATGGGCACTTGCATTTGAGTGGTCCAACTCAAACCATGATGGGCAGATCATCCATCCGCCCTTGATGTGGGCCCAGAATGGATGGTCAGGGGCAGAGAGGATAACAGTGTGGGGGAATTGTTGGGGCAATTTTATTTGATTCAGGGCTGATAATGGCATATGCCCAAGGCCCAGAGAGGCGTGTGGCCCCATTTGGGACCACAAATTGCAAGATGGGGTTGGTGCCATAGGCTTCCAAACCTTATATCTGCTCCTGTTGGAGCACTTCAGGGGGAAGGTGGGTGGGCAAACCAGCGAACTGAACCACCAAAGTGGTATCTGCTGAGATCTGAGTCCAAATTGTGGGGAGAGGGATACCTTGGAAAACCAGGGGCACAGTTGCCTCAGTGGTGGCATCAGCTTCACAAGTTAAGCTGAGATTGAAATACCCCTTATAGGGGCAGAAGTCAATAAACAGGCTGGTGTCATCACCGCCTGAGCCATTTTAATAATGGCTTGGTCGTTGTATGGAAAAATTTCCCATATTTGACCCTAAGGCCAAAATGCATGTTGCTCTGAGGGAGCACCAGGGGGCAGCGGGCACCACTTGAGATTGCATGAGGTGGGTGTTGAGATCCTTGGGAGGAACGAATCATCCTATAGGTTTGGTATGACTGGGCAAGCCAGTCCAAGTGCATTTTCCTGTCAGTCAGAAAATGGCAGGTGGAGTTTTGCCGTTGTCCCACACTGGGGCAGCTGGCAGGGAATCTGATGATATTAGAGCAAAACTATGGCAGGTGATTAGGTTTACTTTTATTAACTGTGAAAATTGCTTGGAAAGTTACACTGAGCAGAAAGAGAGTTTTTCCAGTTCTTTATATTAGAGGGTTTATAAGGCAACAGACCCTTACAGGTTCCGCTGTTGCTCCATTTTTTCCTTTTCCCATTTTTTAGTTTAAATAAAATCCTTAAAAATTTAAATTGTTTGTGAGTTTAAGAAGTCCACCTGATACTTAGTGGCAATGATTTCCAACCTTAGGAATCTCTGGCTATTGCTCATGGCTTCCCTGTTCTCCTTGCATCTCACAACATGGATGACTGTACATGAGGTATTATGGTGCTTTGGATGGTAACTCATCCTGAGGTCCAGCGCAGTCTTATTGTGACTATCTTCACGCTCCATGACATATGCCACCTGTATCCCCTCTAAACCCGTAGCTTTACTAAATTAACTGGGGTGGAATCTTTATTTTGGTAGGCTAAATTTAATGACATCTAATCCCAGTATAATTACTGACCTTAACTCATACCACTAAGTAAATTTGCAGGATACCTAAAATGACATTGCCCACAACCTTTTCTCAACCAGTGGGCTACCCTGATTTAGCTTATAGTGACCTAACTTGGCTTTGCACTCAATAATGGAGACTCTAAAACCCTATCACTACTCTTGTATTCTTCCTAGGTACTCTAGGTATCACACTTTCTAAGTGAAAATTATTTTAAGACTATACTTTCTATAGTTGGTGAAAACCAAAATATAAGCTCAATCTAAACTCTCATTGTCATATCGCTGTTAAAGTATGCTAATTCCTGAATACAACATATCCAGAATCCATAAATGAGAGCCAGGATGTTTAAATTGCATTGATCTAGTATAGCATAATATCTCATCAACTTGGAAAGGCATAACCTTTAACCAGCTGGAGGGGTTGGGTTCACTCTCAAGTAGCCAGTATCCCAGATTAGTACTGTGAAGATATATCTGCTTTAGGTTTAAATTATTTTTTGTGCCATGTATATCATTTTAAGCTGATGGCATTTTACTAGGATTAGCTAAAATGATAAGCTAGAACTCCATCCAAAAGAGGGGATGCTAAGTGATGGTTTAAAGATTATCTGACCCCGGTGATCCTAAGTTTACATACTCCCCACAGCTAATTCTTAACTTCGATGGTTACCATATTGCATGGTAATGTAGGCTAACCTTTCAAGTTCTTCTGAGTTTATAGATACCTTTACGTTTTAGAGCCCAGTATCCACCAAGCGATAACCAAAATTTATTAGTGACCAAGCCCTCGGATTTCTTTGGCTCCAAACTTTTAGTACCTCTACCACCCATCTTAGGTTGGTCCACCACAGATAAACTTGGGTGAAGATCTTGGATACACTTTAAGTACCATATAATCAAACTGACACTAAGAAAGTTAGAGATTGGTTTGGTGGGCAGCCATCCCCATAATAAAAGTTGAGATGGGTAAAAAGAAGCTCTCTAACCAGTGACCTGTAACCTTACGGCTGACACGGTCTAATCTTTTCTGACGCATCTTCAGATTATTTCCCAGGTACTTTCCAAGCTTATCACTCCAGCCCCATTTTGTACAGATGGTTAGAGCAACTAAGGGTTGTCCAAAGTTTGTTATAGAGCTAAAGCGGGTTGGAAAACTTACACGATGCCATTATAAGCAAGGCGTAGAAGCAAGCTTTGTGAAAAAACTGAACTTGAAACATAAGTTGGCAGAGGGTTGGATGACAACCAGGATACTCATTCTAAGTTCAGTAAAGTTGTATCGCAAGTTAACCAAGTTGAGACCAGTCACTTATTTTGTAACGCCAACTCTTAACGAATGGGTAAACTTGGATAAAGCAACTTGGCTCTTCTAGCCATTAAGCAAGATGTTATATGTAATCTTTCCCGTATTATTCCAAGGACCAGATTTTAGGCCAAATGGATTTAGCTATTTGGGGTAATCTTTGTAATAGAAAAGCAAGTGTGAGCATATGATACCCAGCCAAAACTATGGTATTTAAAGTTCTGAAATTTTGGTTATAGGTGGATGGGAGAGGGTCCATCTGCACCTTGAAGCCAGATTTTTAATTTTCGTAATAAAATAAAAAGTTTTATATGTAAGAGGTGAAAATATTGTTTTTAGTGGTAATCGGTATATTGTTATGGCTGAACCGTTAGATATTCGGTTGATACGATAGTTTAAATGGTTTTGCCAAGCGGTTGGTGGTTTTAGGTTAATTCAATAGAATCAATTCGTTTTGGGTGAATGGTTGGTAGTTTTTGGCTGATCCGATAGGTTTGGTTGACCCTAAACTTATCGATAGCCATTTACCAATATATAAACTAATATAATAAAATCTAAAATAATTTTAGAATCATCTGGTAAGCTATAACCACCGTAGTTAAGCACGGGTATCTGGAAGCTTTAGTTAATAAAATCAACTTTGGTATGAACCGATCGGTTGCCAGAGTTGGGTAACTAATTTGAGGCAGCATTCGTTAGATAAATTTAGTGACGGGGATTAATGGCGCTTGGCTCCTTTATTGAAATATGTAATGAAACCCAGTTCCCAGCATTACAGAGATTGAGCAAGCGCCGCCAGCATGGGGTCATCAAAGTATTTCGTGACGGAAACATCATCCGAAAGTCCCTAGGAGAATATAAGAACCGATAAGATTTTAGTGGTACCTTTCGACGGCGGGTTTTAAGGAGGAAATCGCGCGCCATGTGCTGGGCGGGGCTGGGTTCGAGGGGCTTGAGAACGATGGTTTTGTCGAGCGGGTCACCCGGGACAACCTAGCAATCAGCAAAATGGCCAATGGACCTACCTGCCAATGATCAAATGTCTGCTGGCAGAAAGCCTGGCCTTGGGTGTGCGTGCGCAGGTCAGTTTCAAAGCCGCTGGCGTCAATAACGGGGATGTAGGCCTTGATGATGTAGAGTGGCGAGCCTGCTTTGGGGATGTCCTGCGTGACGTGACCTCTGCGGCGGGCTAGGACAGAGTACACCACCGCCACGCAGTCCGCGGGCGCCTGGATCTCAACAAAATACACCGGCTCCATCAGCCGCGGCGTGGCAGTGAGGAAGGCGGAATAACACACGCGGCGCGCGGTAGGGATGATTTGACCGGCACCCCTGGCAACGGCCTCAACGGCGAGGGTGGCGTCGAGAATACGGAATTTTGTATTGCGGATTGGCTCATCGCACAGCGGGCCCTCGCGGGTGGCCCACTGGAAGCCCTGTTGGACGTAATCGCGGACGCCGCGGAGGGCCAACTGGTCAACCTCCGTTGGTAGGGTGTCGTTGAGCAGAAGGTTGGGGCCGAACTCATCAGGGCCAAACGCCCAGATGGAACGCGCAGCCAGTACATCCCACTTGTATTTCTCGCGGAAGAAGTCCCCCTGGGTCGAGTATCTGTGGGCACGAGGTGGGCTTCGATGTCTTCGGCCAGCCCCTTGTCAAGGGGTTCAGCGATCAACGTAAGCTTGTTTTTGTGGTTTGGCGTCTCGGCAAAGCACTTGATGGATGAGGTCTCGACAACGGTCTCGCAGAAGCGCACGGCGGGGTCGGATACTTTGATGTCGACCTCGGCGTACAATCTCCGCAGATCGTGCAGCACGCAATCCAAGTACAACTCGCCCGGCCCCAGGATGGTATGCTCGCCCGACTCCTCCGTCTTGGTCTTGAGGATGGGGTAGCTCTTGTCAATCTTACGCAGGCCCTCCAGCATCTTGGGGAGCTCGGTGGGATTGATGGGTTCAACTGCCACTTTGACCACAGCCTCGGTGTTGAACTGCAGCGGACGGAAGATGGAGACGCCTTCGTCATACGTGCTGGTGCTGGTGATGGTCGCCGTCTTGACCATAAAGCTGTCGACGCCCCCCAACAGGACCCAGTTGCCTGCCGGCACTGCGTCCACCTCAATGTGGTAGCGCGACTCGTGAAGCCACACTGCGCTAACAGTCTGGGTCGACATGTCCTCCTCGTCCATACTGGTGTAACGCTCGCCCAGCACCCGCACTTGCTGGCCACGCTGGATGGTGCCCGACATGACCCGCCCAAACGCGTTGAAGGTGGCTGCGTCCTGTGAGCTGTAAAGCTTGGTGATCATGACCATGAGGGGGCCGGCTGGGTCCACCTCACACATGGCCTTAGCGCGCAAGGAATCCAACCCGCCCGTGTACAGGTGCGAAACTTTAGCCCGTGCATTCTCACGCGGCGATGGGATGTGCCGCTTGACCATCTCTACAAAACCTGTGGCCGGACCAAAAAACTGTTCCAGGACCAACTTGAGGAGCTCCTTGGGGTTAAGCTCGTACTGCTTGGGTTTGACGAAGATGCCAAGCGAGGTTAACGTCTTTTTAAGGCCATCCGCCGATTCGCTCAAGACCTGTTCCAGTTAGCTGCCTCAGTTTCACTCTCACCTGGGTATACAGCTTGTAAATCGGCTCCAGGATGAAATGCAAGAAGGAACGGGGCGTCTTGGGCGATGGCGCTTTCCTTTGAAAGGCTCGTGTTTCGGCGTTAAAGTAAACATCACCCCAAAGCCTCCTGGAAAACTCCTCGGGGTCAAACCCACCTTTTCATTGTCAGAAGCTCGCAAGCGCCTCAATACCGTAGGTGTCCGAATACATCTTGGCGAAGGAATAAAGCGAAAAGCACCAGCCCATCTGACTGCACGCAAAGCACACGTTACCGAGCTCGGGCGAGAGACGTAGCTGGGTGTTACCATTAGGGCATTTGCTAAACGCTTTAACGACAATCTAAGCTTAACCAACCTGATGGTGTTCACCTCTTCGATCGTATGCCTCAACTTGAAATAGGCATCGTTGGGGGAAGCTTCAACTCAAGGATCAACCGATCCACTTTGTTAATCACCAAAGTCATGGCCAAATTTTTCATTGACGGCATGCCGGATCAGATATTCCGTGTTCGACATGACCTATACCAATCGTAAACCGGGCCAGGCATTATTGCACTAACCCCTTCAACCGCATCCACAATTAGAACAACGCCATCCACCAATCTGAGCGAGGCCGTCACCTCGTCCGAGAAATTGACGTGCCCTAAGCATTAGAAGTTAATGGCTTATTAAGCGGCAAGTTCCAACCTGGCGTGTCCATGAGATGGAGCAAGTAAGACTTTTCCTTGCAATCGGGAAGCACTAGAGATAGAGGTGAGGACTTTATAGAGCAGCCCCGTTGGCGTTCAAGGTTATGAACATCAGTAAAGCGAGTCTACTAAAGCGTCAAAACGGCTCAAAGTGGCACGGCGTTCAATTACCAGATGCTCAACGCTTAGATCCAAATGGTGGGTTTGTTGAACGAGCACGTCCGCAAATGAAGATTTTCCGTGGTGAAAAATGCCCGATTAAAGCCACCGACCTTATCAGGTCGGGTTGGCCACACATATCCAAAAGATAACTAGATAATTAAAGATCAACCTCTAATAATCTACCGAATTAAAGGGAGCGGTTCGCGTAAAAAAGCTTACTCTTTTTTTGAAGGTGGTGGCCGGGAGGGTGTCCTCGAGGACCTGAAACTTTTTAACCTTGATTGGCTTGATGATGGGTTCGCTCAAGGGTTGCATATCCTCCTCCTGAACCAAAGTCTCAACGTCCTTCCCGTAGACCTCCTCGGCCGATGGATAGTACTGTTTATCCTCGTGCAGCACGATTTGATTCTCCTTGATCTCTGAAAAGGTATAAAAAAGTTGAAACTAAAAATTACCACCCCCAAAACCGTCAGGGAGGTCTGCTGCTGCAACGGCTGGAAAAACTTCCTCCCCTCCTCCTCCATCGCTTCTTCAACAACCTGCTCATCTTCCGAGGTGGGAAGTTCCGGGCCGATGTAGTTTCCAAATTCATCATAATAGGATTCGTCCATCCTTCCCAGTTTATTTACCAGCCAAATACGCTTTTATATACAACCCTCAGTTAAAGTTCTTATTAACCTTATAGCTGAACAAAGTTAGTTGGGCACCCTAAAGTTTTGATAAAAACTAGAAACTTCCAAATTCGAATCCGAATTTTTTAAGGTACCGCCCGTCATAATCAGTTTTTGCGTTCGGTGAATTGCCTTAACCTTTATCGCTGATGAAGTAATTTAATTTTGTGGTGCCGGCACTCCAATCTAAATAACTAAAATTGATTTTATATATGTACTAGCCAGTTTTCCCAACTTTGCTTGGGGTTTTATAATTTAACAGATGATTCTAATCGATCATTTTAGTTTTTATAGGTGGCCATCAACAAGTTCGGAATACCAAAAACCTATCAAATTATCCAACCACCACTTGGCCAAAATCAATTAAGCCCATCAGATTAACTAAATATTCAGCCATTTAGCCAAAACTAATTGAACTATCAATATAAACCATTGTCATGAGAGCTAGGGAACCCCAGATTCATCATGACTAAAGGTTTGGGTAATACCTTAGGTTTTGGGTTTCGCAGGTGGTAGGGTTATCATCAGTATGAGTCTTGGGGAGCAACCCCTGCAGCTTAATTGGGAGGAATTTTTATTTTGTACTAGGAAGGGGAAAGATCCAGCAGCTGTCCCTCTCATCACCATGGGCAACTTAGCCTATGTAGCAGATGAGAGATGGTGATACCATATCCCCTGAAGCTTGCATCATTCCCCTATACTAACCACCTATAAGTTAGTTTAGAAAATTTGGGGTATTTGTTGGGAGGTGGTGGTGGTAAGGGGTCATTTCTAGCCAAGGGTTGGCAGTAATTCTCCACCTCAAGAGGTTATCTCCAGCAGTTCACATTCTACTGATAATTCTAAATTGATATCTGGTGAAAATAAAGTAATTAAATCAGGTTTGGGCTTAGAAATCCCCAACTGCCATTCCCCTTTGTATCCAGCAATCACAAGCCTGTCCCAGATAGATATAGTTATAACAAACCCTTCCCTACTCAATAGGACTGACTATATATATCCTGGCTATTAAAACAAGTGTAGGGGTATCAGATTCCAAAAGCACAGGTTATATTCACCCAAAATAAATGATACTGTTTTATGACAGTAGTTTTAAACAAAACAAAACAAAAACCTTATTTACAGTAATAGGCTATTTATATAATCAAATAATAGATCATGGTGTAGTATCTGGTACTGCCAGTGGCTCAAGGCTTGCTCAAATAATCTTTGTGGTAGGCTTCCACACCTTCTACAGGAAAACAGTCCCCTTGAAATTAAGAATCCTCTTCATATAGGCTCATTCTACCATCGTTCTCTTTGGTGCTTTCCCTAGTTACCAAGCAGCACTCTAAAATTCTCAGACTAAAATGATGATATCCGAATTGGACCAAAGAGGCGAAATTTAGAGCTCAGAGTAATTTTCCAGAAAAGAGGTGATCTGCAAACTTAGTCAACATGCTGGCAGATAGCCCAGATAATTATAGTGACCCTATTACTAGTAGTTTTATGCTGGCATGGGGCAGTATAGCAGAATACACCAAACAATTTAGGAGGTGAGAAGATAATCAAGACCACAACATTGATGGTCATTAGGTTAAGTGTACATGAGATGTGATGACAGGGATTTAGATAATTAATGGCATCTCATATGTTAATCTTTTACTTATAAAAATGTAACCCCTGTGCTGAGGTGAATATGCTATCTAATCAATCTGCTATCTAGTTATTAGTTAAAGTATAACATTAAATAGTTTAAAAATAATGTATCCAGATGAGGTCAAACCAAATACAACACTGGCTATGGGTGCACCCAGTCACCTTCTGGATTAAGCATTGCAGATCCACCAAGTGGGCTCACATTGTGAGGCAAAATTTGGGGGCAAAATTTGAGTGTAAGTTGGCTGGCAGGCTGAGATCTATCCAGCATCATAAAGATTTTAGAATGTCAAACTGCCATAGTCAAATTGCACATTAATCCTGACAGCAAATGCAATCATTTTCATCCCCCTATTTTTTATTTAACTGAGGTAAGCTGACCAGGAGACAGAAATTACCAAAATTTAAAACCTAAAATAAATCCTCACCAAATAAAAATGAATTAACTGCCCAAAATGAGCGGATGACACACATAACACAAACTCAACCAACCAGGTGGGACAGCAGAATCTGCTTATTTCATCATGGCGGAAGGGGAGGGGGTCAGGGGCTCATCCTCAGCAACATCTTCATCCCAAAGCATGGCACAGGCTACAGCAGAGTGCAGGGGCGTCTGGGCGTCAGTGGGATGTGTAGATATATTTCTGATGATTGGGGTGGTATTAATACACCTGCTATATATAAGAGTTCTGACATAGTTTATCAGAGCTAGTTCAGCTTTCATGCGCGCATCAGGTAGTTTTTTGAATGTGATGATACTGGTGCGGGTAATCTTTGATTTGGGATTCTGCGCTATCTCTGTTATGTGCTGGATGGCGTCATTGGCTTCTTTGTGGGCTTTGATCACCATATTTTTTGTACCTTATTGGCTTTGGAGGGAATATTGGGAGGAGGAATTCCTCCTGTGAACATCGCCACTGATTTGGCAGCAGCTTTGTGGAGAGGGTGACGTCTGGCTTAGTCATTGCCTCAACAACCAGCTGGTGGTCATCGTGGAACATTTCAGCATTTTGCTTGTGAACATATAAATGAGGGGCAGTTCCTCATCTTCTTCAATATACACAAACATCTCAATTTGTATATTGCAGTTCTCAATTATATTCCCAAACTCATCAATTTCAGCCAATAAATCTAATGATTTTGGTTGACTTGAATTGGGGAGTCGCCATATTCCTGTGGTTTGGTTGGTTTTTGGAGGATGCATGGGATCAAACTGGGGTCCAATCTTGTGCTTGATTGGATGGAGCGTTTGTGGCACTGGGGCGAGGAGGAGGCTGATTGGTGGCTGCAGGTGCAGCTGCAGCAACAGGCTTTGTGGGAGGGGGAGGTAGGATCATGCCCCAAGCCAAAGGTGGCACAGGGTGGGCGGCAGATTGGAGGCTGGTGAACAAGAAAACAGCACCATTGGAAGTGGCTAGGGATGAGCACTTGCATTTTGAGTGGTCCGACTCAAAACATGATGGCAGATCATCCGTCCACCCTTGACGTGGGCCCAGAATGGATGGTCAGGGGCAGAGATGATAACAGTGTGAGAGAAATTGACAGGGAAATTTTATTTGATTCAGGGCTGATCATGGCATATGCCCAAGGCCCAGCGAGGCGTGTGGCCCCATTTGGGACCACAAATTGCAAGATGGGGTTGGAGCCATAGGCTTCCAAACATTATATCTGCTCCTGTTGGAGAACTTCAGGGGGAAGGTGGGTAGGCAAACTGGCGAACTGAACCATCAAAGTGGTATCTGCTGAGAGCTGGGTCCAAATTGTGGGGAGAGGGGTACCTTGGAAAACCAGGGGCACAGTTGCCTCAGTGGCGGCATCAGCTTCACATGAGTTGCCAAGATCAAAGTACCCCTTATAGGGGCAGAAGTCAATAAAGCCAGCAAGATGCATCACCGCCTGTGCCATTTTGATAATGGCTTGGCCATGGTAGGGGAAAAGTTAGTCTCATAGTTGACCCTAAGGATAAAATGCATGTTGCTTCAGGGGAACACCAGGGGGCAGCGAGGTACCACTTGGGTTCAGGCAAGGTGTACGTCAAGATTCTTGGGAGAAATGAATTATCCCAAGGGTTTGGTATGACTGGGAGAACCAGTCCAAGCGCATTTTCCTGTCAGACAGAAAATGGCGGGGGGAGTTTTGCTGCTGCCCCACACTGGGGTAGCCAGCGGGGAATCCAAGGACGTTGGAGCAAAACTATGGTGGGTGATCGAGTTTTTACTTTTAATCCATAAAATTTTGCTCAGAAAGTTATGCTGAGCAGAAAAAAAGATCTGCCACCCCCTATTTTTGTGAGTTTATAAGGCAGTAGACTCTGACAGATTCTTCTGTCACTCCATTTTTTCACCTTTCCACCCATAGTTCTAAAAAAATCTTTAAAAAATCGAAAATAATGGAATAGAGATGATTACATTTGCTGTCTGAAATAATTATGCAATTTGGCTACAACTGATTGACTTTTCTAAAATCTTTATGATGCTGGATCAATCTCAGCCTGACCAGCCAACTTACACTCAAATTTTGCCACCAAATTTTCTACCTGATGTGACTCCACTTGGCGGATTGGTGACGCTTTATCTGGCAGGCAATTGAGTGCTAAGTCCAGGACGCATATGGCCAGTCCCAATGAGTTTGGAAGGGGTTTAATGTACCCATACATATCAGGGATCGGCTCATGATTGCAGCAATAAAAGTAAATGGAAGTTGAGGTATTTCCAAGCCTTAAACTGATCAATCACTTTATTTTTGCTAGATATTGATTTAGATTTATCAGCGAAACTCAAACCACTAGATGAAGCCTCTTGAGGGGTAAAATTGCTGCCAAACCTTAGCTGGCGATGGACCCAGCTGCCACCATCTTCTAAAACACACCTAGAATTTTTTGAACAAACCCATGGGTGGTTACCATGGGGGAACGATGTGCCTTCAAGATCTATGTCATCCACTTCTCATCTACAACATGGGTTAAGTTGCCCATGGTGATGAGATGTATGGCTGCTGGCTTCCTACCCTTCTTAGTACAAAATTAGAATTCTCTTAATTAATATGCAGGGTTGCTCCCCTAGACTTACAGTTAGTGCAAAAAGTTCAAATAGGTGATTTTCAAGTCCCAAAGGCAAGTTGGTTTAATTTTAGAACTTAATTAGAAAGTAGCTGTGTCAGGATGAAAGAATTAATTCTACCCATCTTGGGAAGTAGTACAAGGGGTCCTTAAGCGCCTGGTGGATTTTTTATAACTCAGGGATTATAAAAGTGAACATCCTCAATGCTTAAGATATGCTTTAATTTATCAAGATACTAGCTTAACAACAAAAAATTGTATAAAATAATGATCATCAGGAATTATATATAACTCAGATGATATTTCTAAATTATTGTTGACAGATCATTGGTTATCTTTCAATATTGAGTTTTAAGCATTTAATAATTTAAAATGGTTCAATATGGGTCAACGCTAAGCAATTTTAAATCCAGGGGAGTGCCCCTTGCGCCTGGACCAGGTGGCTTTCCCTTTTCCTTTCAAAAAGGGTTTGAAAAGGCCAGCCGCCCCCCCTCATCTCTCAGGGTGACATCGCCCATGTGGTGGACAAGCGGTGGGTTATGACCTATTATATGAAAATTCCGCCACAATCCCTATGCTAACAACCAAAGAATTGTTACAGCCAATTATAGAAATCTGAGTCAAGGTCTCACCAAATCATGATTAGCATGGGATGGATGTGGCAAGTCCCTCCTCTAGGCCAACCTTGAATTTGGTAAAAACAGTTGACAGCAATGAACTTTCCCCTTTGACGTTGACACAAATAATTCCCAGCAGACATCTGAGAGGTTGTGTGCGGTTCTAACTATAAAAACCCCAAATTATTAATAAAAGCATATTAAAACTTTATAAATAACTTAGGTGTTTTAACATTGTTTAAACATTACTCTTAAGAGAAGAGTTCAAGGTTAAGATATCCTAAAGCTGGGTTTATCAAAATCTCTGCTTGGCTCTGCGAGAAGGGAATAGGGAAAGTATTCCCTACCAGTACAAGAACAACTTCAAGATGAAGAAGCACCTGTCTAGCGTTAGACAATACACTCAACATGGCTTTTGGCCAATAAAGTCTAGTAATAGTCTTTGTACTATTATTGACCCAGTTACTCAATTTCAATCAAATCACCGCAAGGATCCACAAATCTGTGCAGTTGAAATCTAGGGCCAGAAGCGAGCAACCAACCAAGCCCAAGATTTTAACATCATATATATAGCATAACCAGTATGAACGGGGAAATGACAAAGTGGAGTAGAGATGATGTCATGGTTGGATAACTTAATAGTGGGAACTGATGCTAAAGATAAGGCTGGGTGACAGGAGGCCCAGAAGGTGAAACTTCAGGCTCTTCCTGACCTGAAACACACCTTAGATCAACGCTGGGTGCAAGCAAAGCATGCCCAGGTTGATACTAATAGGGTGCAAAACGCCCAGACTCTTATCTCGGCCCAGGCATTGAAAAAAACAATTTACGTTATAAATGAAGATGATTCAATTTAGTTAATTGGAGAGCAAGGGTTCAAATCCTGTTCGAGTTATGAAATTTTAAGATCAGGTAAAATATGGCTTCAATCGATTACTCAAGTGAAGGCACTTTTGGTGTATTTTACAAAAATGAATGAAAGCGTCTGTTTATTGGAGCGTCAAGGCTTGGGTGCACTTCTGCAGAACCTTAATTTCCCCAACCCACTTTAAATACGTTTTTTGTGACCAACATTCCTTATTGGTCAACTTTCTTAAATAAATTTACCCATTATTTTACGTTTTACTAATGGTTCCTTGGGAGAACTTGGTGGTGGACCTCTTCAGGGAGGTCTCCAACTATGTGGTCCACTACCTTTTATCACAATTTACCTAAATCCCAGCTGCTCCCTTGTGCCGCCCAGGTCCCCTCCAGATCAAGGCACCCAAACCTACTGACGCCAAGTTACACTTGCTTATGGACTCCCCTCTGGGGTCCACTCAAACTGTAATGTTTCTCACTTACCTGGTACTATATGTTGCGCTCTACACCCTTGCCTGGGGTACCTTTTGCACAGGCACCATTCAAGGTGTCTTATTTCCCATTCTCCTAATGGCTAATTCCCTACCAATGTGGGTTTGCATCCCACATCACCTTGCTGGGAACGAGAGAGTTACAGACACTCTCTTGACAGATGAGACTCACTACTTCTTATCATTCAACTACAACTATCCCAATTGATCCAGAATCGTTTTTTCCGCTGATGACCCCTGTTATAATTTTGGCAGTATTATTGAGATATGCCAAGAGAGGTTTTTGCACAGGGTTAATCTCACTGAGCAACGAGTGGATGATAAGAAGATCATTGGCCCTTGTAACAACTTAACAAACATAGTAGAATATGAAGCTATTGCTCCAACGGTACTTTTTATTTTACTATATAATAGCAGATTCCTTATGCTTTCTTCTAATCTTCTTACCAACTTATAACCTCTTCCTTCAATCATCCCATATTGCTTATATCTCAGTGACTTAAGAAAATACCACCCCCTTTTTTTAGACTATTCAGTTCCACCGTATTCTTATTGGTTCCAACAGAATCT
>JAKSZP010003486.1:0-25665 GCA_022478985.1 Massospora cicadina | reverse complement strand
TAATTTATATTGATTCAATATAACTTGATTTTTCTAATTTTATCTATAACCATCTACAAATATAAAGAATTGATTAGGGTCAGCAGGTAAATTTTAAGCCCATAAACAAATTTATGATAATCCTGATATCAACAAGAATTAGCCTAAATTCTTCTTTACAAAACTATCATTCTGTTTATTTGTATCGGATGCATTATCTCATGAACAAATAAACCAAAAATCACCAAACTTGGCGCAAGTACTTTATAAAGTTTGGGGATAGTAATATACTGTTTTTTAATAAAATAATATAATTTTTGATATCAGTCCTATACAAGATCTAATAAATATATTTCTAATGATAATTATATGGCAATCTGGCTGAGCATTTTTATATTCATTTAATTCGATAGTTTCATAGGTTTTTGAAAGTGGTTGGTAGTCTTTGGCTGTTTTGCACAATTGGTTTTGCTAATAGTAGTTCATTTTTGGCTGATTAGATGGGCTCAATAGTTTCAGGTAAGTGATTAATAATTTAGTTTATTTGGCAGGCTTAATTGATCTTGGCTAAGTGGTTGGAGGTTGGAATATTCAATAGGATTACTGTTACAGAACTTATTGATAGCTATCTACCAATATAAAAATTAACATATATTAGAATTATCTGGTAAGTTATAGGCTGGGTGTAGTTGTGCACACCTGTAACCACAAGCTAAGGTGGGGTAAAAATGCTGTAACAGGTTCAAAACCTGTAAAGCTAGGATATTAATTTCATCAATCCCACTTATCATTCATTATTCAATTAATGATATGGAGGTAAAAAAAAAAAAAATCTGCTAAGTTATAAATACTGTAGCAAAGCATGGGTATACTACTAGTATAAAATATAAACTAAAACAAACACTTTAAAATAATAGCTTAAATGGTTTTAGCCAAATGGTTAGTAGTTTCAATCTGTAGCAGGGTGGCTGGTGATATATATCTATATTATATATACTATAATATAAAAAATCTAAAACAAATACTTTTAATTTAAATGATGAGTTAATTGGTTTTATCTGAGTGAATAGTAGTTATCTATATATATCAATTTATAATATAAATTATTATAGTATTTACTGTATCAGTAATCCAGTGCTATACCACCCCATATGGGGCTCTAATCTTGATTTCAGTTGATTCTCCTAAAATATTCTAGGCATTGAAATATCTCTAAAATCTGATTTCAGTTAATTCTATTCAATTTATTTGAGGTACGCTGACCAGGGGATGGATAGTACCAAATACAACACTCAAAATTTTAAAACAAAACTACTAACCAGGTGGGAAGCAGAAACTGCTAACCCACTATAGCAGAGGGTGAGGAGGGGCTGGGGGGTTGGTTTTCAGAAAGACCCACCTTGATCAAGGGATGTTGGTTACAGTACCAGATCAGAGCAGAGAGCCAGGGCGTTGGAGCATCCACATAGTGGGGGTTGAGGTCAGCATAGTAGGATTTTTCCACTTCCTTATCAAGATAATGATAGAAAAGTGTTTCAACAAAAGCTGCAAGGAGAACTTCAGCTTCTTTGTGGACTTCAGGAAGTTGGATGAAAAGGGAGATACTGTTGTGGGTGATTTTGGCTGAGGGGTTGAATGAAGCAAGCATTGTGACATTCATAATAGCAACTTCAATATCATTGAATAGTTTCAAGATGTCACTGCAGGGAGATTCAGGGAAGTCAGGGGGGAAGAAGAGGGTGGGAAGGCCATGCTAGAGCTGAGCCACTGACTGGGCCACCGTGGTACATAGTTTTGGGCAATGAGGAGAGGCCACCACAGCTAAGGTGAGCTGGTGATCACTTTGGAAAGGGGCTGTATTGGGCAGAGGAGTGAAATGGTGAGGGGTAGAGGTTTCATCAAAGTCAGGAAGGAAAAATTCTGCCTGACCATAATCACTTTGGCAGAGAGGTTGACCTGTATGCTTACTAATGAGGATATTACCTGATTTGTCAGTTTCAGCCAATAGATCCCATGGATTTTGGTTCACTGGAATAGTGGCATTCAAATTTGGGTGGGTGGGATTGGGCAAATGGGCAGCTGCTTGGGTGCCAATGGTGGTCCAAGCATTGCTCTGATTGGCTGGGGTAGATTTAGGTGGGAGAGTGAGGCTGGAGGTTTTGGGGGGCTGATTTTCCATGTGGGCCCACTGAACGAGATTGGAGGGTGGGAGGGGGCAACAAAGCACCCCATACTGAACCTCCAGAGGGGGGCTCAGAAGCTGCATCAGCGGAATTGGCCTGAGGGCACACTTTTTTGAATGGTCAAGGCCAAAGCAGAGGGAACAAATCTGCCTACCATTATTGACCTGAGCCCAAAAGAAATGATCAGGTGCTGCAGCCACACTAGCACAGGGTGGAATTTGTTGGGCTATGAAAGGGTGGTGTGGTATGATGGTAGCTGTTTCCTGAGGAGCAGCAAGGCGCTCTGCACCAGATGGAATGGCAAAGATGAGGTTATGTTAAGTGTCATAAGCCATGAGCCCCACAACCAACTGGTCATACAAAACCTGTGGTGGAAGTGGGATGGGAGATTTGCAAAGGATACCACCAGCGTGGTGTCTGAAGGGAGGCGAGTACAGGTTGTGGGAATGGGGTTTTTTTATAAATTAGAGGAGTTTGTGCTGCCACTTCAGCATCCTCCTCAGATTGGAACCCAATGTCAAAGTAGCCCTTAAAAGGGCGGAAGTCTATAAAGCCAGCTGGCGCAAAGGCTGCAGTGGCTAGCTCAATAATTGCCTTATTGGCATATGGGAACAAATGCCCATAGTCCACTCTGAGGCAATAGCGAATGGCAGAGCGAGGGAGGGCGAGAGGATGGGGGCGAGAAGGGTGGACGCGCTCCAGGTGGAGCGCTAAGTCCCGTGGGGGTACAAAATGGTTGGAAGCAGTGGATGGGCTGTTTGAGCCCATCTGAACGTGCTTGCCTGCGGGGTGGAAAATGCTAGGTGGGGGTGCACTGCTGCCCCACACTGGGGTGGCAGGCGGCGGAGCCAAGGACATCAAAGAATAGGTTTGGGCAGATGGCTGTGGATAAATAAAACTTTAAATTTAAAATCGCTCAAAAGTGACTTCGATTTCAGTTAATTCTTCTAAAATATTCTAGGCACTGAAAAAATTTCTAAAATCTTGATTACAGTTGATTAGCCTAGAACATTTTAGGCACTGAAAATATCTCAAGAAACAGCTATAAAAGCCTCCAGTTCTTATTACAATAAAGTATCAAATTCCAAAGTTTAACTTTCTCTTATGTATCTTATCTTTCAGTTGTAAGATATATCTTTCCCTGGGCAACTTTAAGATATTAACATGTGCGCCACAAGCTTTTCTTTCTTGTAACAATCACTTTAGTTACTACAATTTGATTTAAACAGAAAATTTGGATAATTATACACAGGAAAGATGGGTGACTTTATCAATAAAAATAATACAACATGGGCAAGCGTTGCAGTGAGAGGTGCGCTTAATGGTGCAACTAAGGGCAAAAAATGCCCTGGAGGGGGACCAGGAACCCAATCTGAAAAGAAATCGCAAACTCAGACACCGTCTGGGTTTATGGTATTTACTGTAAACCACATGCAATATATGTATATTCAGTTCAACCAACCCTTGTCAAAGGTGGAGCATAGGATCAGACTCTTCCTTGGGGATGAGTCACCGACCCTGTGGGACAAAACATGTGAGGCACAACCCTCACTTTTCCCTCACGTGGTGTACATACCCACCAACAACATGGGTCGCGGCTGGATCGATATTGGTTTTAAAACAGCTGATGAAGCTGATGCCGTAGCAAAAGTCTGTGTGGAAATTGCCCTTCCCAAGGGCAAAAAAATTGTGCGTACCACGTGCACCAGATGGAACAAAGCAAAAACTTTGTTCATCTCATTTGACTCGCTCCCCACCAACCTTCCTCATAAGGTAATCAAGGAGGAGCTCCGCAAAGGTCTCGTGGCCTACAGAGAAATTCAGCAACTCAAATTACAGCAATTTTGCTTGATGCCCAACCTGTGCATGGGCAAAGGTATCACCACAATCAACCCCTTCCCAGAAGTGGAATAGGACTTATCCAGAATTCCCGCATAGCAGAATTTCACTTCGCAGATAGGGGCCAGTCAGCCGCATTCCAAGTTACACTGGAATGCACACCACCCATTTGCAACCACTGTGGCTCACTGGGCCACAAGGAACATGCATGCCCTGTGAAAGAGGGCTTAATGGAAAATGATTTTTGTGAGGAAGCAATGGATGAAGATAACGAAAACTTCGCCAAAATGACTGATGGTCACCACCCATTCCGCTGGGGTGAAGATGGACTATACTCCATCGTGGATCCAGTTATAAGCAAACAATGTAAAGTGGCACAAAAAGCCCGCAAGCGAGCAGCAGCTGAAGCGGTGGCACACGCAGAGTCTGCCATTAACCCTGGACAAATTTGGGAGGATATTTTGGATATTCACCAAACCAACCAATCAGAACAATATGCCCAGGTCGAAAATTTTCACAGTAACCTGACTGAGTCACAAAGCAATATCAGTCATGCATATACTGAGAAACAATGTAACCACAATTTGAGCAAAAATGTGGTGCACAATTCACCAAAGTCAAACCTCAAAAATATAAAATCCAAATTAACAATCTGCATCAAATCAACATGAGACCTGTGCAGGAAAAGTTGACGCAAGTGCAAAAAACCGCAATTTCCTTGAATCATTAGGTCAGATCAAGGGAACCAACAATGGCAGTGAAAGAGTTGGAGTACAGATGTGGAGCATGGCCAAAATGAGCTGCGGTGGGATAGGGCCAGAGGGCCCTCCCAACTGCTCCTGAGGCGCCGCGGGCACCTCAGTGTCAATAGGGATGCTAAACATCGTGGGAGCCAGGGCTCATATGTCCCAAGCCAAAAAGCTGGTATTCCTGCAAAACCCTCTTGTAGATATCTTGGCCATCCAAGAAACCCACTGTCTACAAGGGGAAGAAAGATCCTGGTCAACCAGGGTCACACCATCACAGTCAGTATGGACATCTCACTGTGGGGTGATCATCTGAAACAACAAAAAATTTAAAATTACAAATTTGACATCACACTTGCATGGTTGAGTCCTGGTAGCAACAATCACATGCCAAGATGAAATAATTTCGTTAGCATGTATCTATGCACTGTGCACTGCAACTGAGAGAAAAAAATTGAAAAAATTTCTACTCTCACCCTCCCACCAGATATCATCATGTTAGACGATTTCAACTGCTGGGATAACCCCAATACAGATTGATGGCCTAATCCCAGGGGATACCCACCTGGACACATTGAATATCGCACAATGAAGGCATCTCTTGGCTTACAGGATGCTCTTCCCCCAATTCACCAATCTTTCCCCACATGACAAGACCCAACATATGTGAGGGACTGCTCATATTGATGAGTCGTATTGACCACATCCTCATCCCACAATCCCACCACTCAAGAATCTCCAAATTTACAATAAAAAAGATCAATTTTTCTGATCACAGTTAGAGCCAACCCAATCCCACACACAGGTGTCGCCTTAGAGAAAGCTTCACCCAGAAAATATAAAATTGCCTAAGATATCCAACTGGGTCAAAAACAAGGCTATGAACCCAGAATTCACAGCCCCATTCACTTTGGATCCCATCGGAACATGGGAAAATTTCAAAATGGACTTAATCAACAAAACCTGACATATTGCATCACGCAAGTACACCGCGGACACATCCAAAATCAAGCGTACCTTGGCGGAACTAGATCACCTGGAAATAAATACTCTAAGATCTGGCTATAGCCCCAACTGGGGACGCAAATGGGCAGAAATTTCCGCCCAACTTAACAAACTCATCTTCAAACACCAACACAGAATCAAAGGATTGAACAAAGGTAAGTTCATAAAGGAAGGCGAAACCTGTTCAACATACTTTTACCGCCAATTCCACTCCCGCAGAAACCAGCCCACATGCACACAGGTCTGCAAGACCAATGGCACCGTGGCAACTGACCCTGATGAGGTCAAGGTGGAAGTACACCACTATTACACTGAATTATATCATGAAACACCAACAGATTCACAAAAAATTAAAGAATTTATACAAACTGCTGAGATACAAAGTACACCACCAAAGTACATTATATTATCCCTTATTAAATGGGAGGAGCTTTGGGAAACATTTCGCGGTGCACCACGTAGAAAATGCCCAGGGCCTGATGGGATACTCTATGAATTTTACACAAAATATTTTCAACAGATCGCCCCCCTCCTATTGGCGTCCATAAACCAGAGCTTGTTGGAAACATGCCTATTACCATGAGGCCATGAATCCTACGTTATAACCTTGTATAAAAAGGGTGACAAGTTGGACCTGGCCAACTGGCGCTCAATTGCACTCTCCAACACTGACATAAAAATTATAACAAAAATTCTAGCAGCTAGATTAGGCGCAATTGCATCTGACGTCCTATCACCCAACCAGTTTGGGTTTATACCAGGGCGTTCAATCTGGAACAACATACACCCTCTTGCAAGCATTTGCCAATCCAAAGCAACTGGTGCCCTGGTCTTCTTGGATCAGGAAAAGGCGTATGACCGTGTTAGCTAGCCATACCTAAAAGAATGTCTACATGCCTTCAAACTCCCACCAAGATTCATAAAATGGGAGAAGCTCCTAACAGAATCTGCAACCATGGCTTTATGCGGCCCTGGATTCCTAACAAACAATATCAAACCACACAGAGGGCTCAAACAAAGGGATCCCATCAGTCCACTGCTATACAATTTCAGCTTTGACCCACTCCTCCGAATAACTGACTCACATCTCATAAGGATAACCGCACAAGGACAACCAACAGTCAAGATACTGGCCTTTTCAGATGACTGCGTAGCAGGTATAGCAAACAATGAAGATGCCCAACAGCTGGAACGCACTCTAGAAGAATACTCCAAGGTGAGCAATGCATCACTCAACAAAAGAAAGACAGAAATCATCCTCTTAGGCAAATACACAAACAATTGGGCCACAACATCAGAACCTCATACCAACACACGAAGAAAAAACCCAATCATTTTACCCTTTGCAACACCTCCCACTACCACTCCTGTCTGACACCTTGGAATCTGGCTAGAATCAGGGTATATGCTAATGAGACAATGGAAAGTAACCTGTTACAACGGGTATCCAAACGCGTCACCTCCCTCAAGGGAAGAACCCCAGGATTAACAGGACGAGTTACAATTGCTAACTCGCTCATCCTCCCAATACTGTGGTACCAGGCCCACGCGATCGCCTTTTTCACCTACCTTTATAACCTCAATCCGCGCGCTCATCCAAGGCTGGCTGTGGCCTGGCTCTCACCTTCCCATACGGATGGAAACACTATTTGGCCCACGCTCAAGCGGAGGCATGGGACTAATAGATTTTGAGAGCCACACCAATCACATCATAGGTACATGGATAAAGGAAGTCCTTGCTCCAGACCTCCCACAACAACACATGGTTCAGAGCAGCAAGGACTAACTTTGCACAGGCGCTAAAATTAACCAACCTACATAGTCCACCCAGACTACTTTCATACCTTGCCAAGCACACTACTGCAAAGGGACCGCATGGAACCTCCCCTCATTTCAAACATATCCTCAAAACTATCCGCCGTATGGGATGGACCATAGAGAACATGGGTACTATACAGGGAAGGGGACGACCCAGCCCCCAATTCAAATTAAGAAACCCAGAAAACCACCCCCAGAGAGATATGCTTGCAACAACCCCAAACATAGCTAGGATAGAATACCTAGATATGTTGGACATTCCCTATGATTTAACCACACAGAAGGCAATGTGGAAAATGACTCACCACCCACTCCTATAGCCAAGGATAAGAGCAAACGCTTGGCGCTGCCTGAGAAGGACCTATAGGACGGCGTACGTTCCAACTCCCTCCACAAAACACGTGCAGTATGTGGAGGGGAGGGATCCCTACATCACCGCCTAGAAACATGCTTACCAACCAAATCTATATGACAGGAAGTCGCACGCCTGCTCAAGATCCAAAACGAACAGGGTTTTTTAATATCAAAGAGCATCTTTGCGCTCTAGATCGAGCCACCAATCCCATCTACCCTCCGTTCCCTAATATTACCCATTGCAATATGGACAATCCACACAATTGTAATAGATGCGTTCAAGGGCACGGTCCCAACCATTCATGGGGTTATCAACAGATTCCATGTCCACTTACTGGAGCACTTCCAAGCCTGGCTCTATGGATATATGAGACCAAGGCAAAAAGCGCTCATAGAATCATGGTTCCCACTCTGGTTCCTCCACACAGACTCTTTCCTTCACACCTGCTCCATAGCAGGGGAAACCCCTCAAAGTAGTGCACCAACCCCCATACCTGGCAGTCCCGCTGGCAACAGGGGTAACTTGAGTACCCTGGGGTGCCCAATTTTATATTTGTCAGATATTCCCTTATTTTTACGTATATTCAGTAATGTCCATCCCCTGGTCGGCTTACCTCAGTTTAATAAAAAAACATGTGTGCCACAGTGAGGGGGGTCAGCATGTTCTTAAACAACAGCAAGCTCAAGTTGAATAACTCAAAGGATTACATCCAAATGTATCCCAAGGGCATACCTGGACCTGATGGGGAGGACCTCACCAAGAGACTTGTGTTTGAACAGGTCAGTGAACAGTGGGAGGTTGGCTTCATCCCCTCAAGCTCAGAGCAACTGCAGCAGGTAAGCTTTGTCAACAGCATCTCAACTTCTAAGGGTGACACCCATGTTAACTACATGGTGGATACAATCATGAAGCTTATCCAAAAGGCATTGGATAAGAAGCTCAAAAGCAAGATATTGCCAGAGGTCATCAAGTGCAACATGTGGATCTTTGTTAATTGCCTGATTGACAACCCCTTGTTTGCCTCACATACCAAGTAAAACATGACTTTGAAATCTACCGGCTTTGGTTCATGCTGCAAGCTTACTAAAAAGTTCCAAGAGGGGGTACTTAAGTCAGGAATCATTGACATGCTCACTGCCCTTTCACAAGTTAATGACAATATGGCTATGGTGAGGATGGTAGACTCCACCAAGAGCAGGTGCACCTTGGGGATCCCTAAGCTGCAGGATGCTAACAAAGCAGGCACTCATGAATCTTCCAAGTGTACTCTGATCCTGACAGAGGGGGACTCCACCAAGGCCCTGTTGATAGGAGGTCTAACCAAGGTGGGATGGGACTTTTATGGTGTGTTCCCTTTGTGTGGGAAGCTGCTGAGCATGCAGAATGCTAGCTCAGCAAAAGTTAAGGATAATCAGGAGCTCACTAAACTCTATAAGATCATGGGTCTTGACAGCAATGGGGACTACTTGGATCCATCATGCTGTGGTATGGGCACCTCATGATCATGGCAGACCAAGATTATGATGGGTTGCATATTAAGGGTCTGCTTATTAACTTCCTTGATATGTTTTATCCATCACTTCTTGAGGTGCCAAATTTTATACAAGAGTTCATCACGCTTATTTTTAAGGCTACCCCAAAAGACCAGAATTATGAAGTACTTCAGTTATTCACAATACCTGAGTATGAGCAGTGGCATATAAACCCAAAAATTGCGCCAGTGAATACTATGTCAAGTATTTGTCAGGATTTTCCCTGGGTTGGGTGAAAGCCTTATCCAGGGGAAGGATCAATACCCCCATTCAAGGGGTATAAATCCCAAACAGCTCAATAGATTTAAGAATAGGATCTAAATTTATATTAGCAAATATACTGAATTTGGGCTTTATATAAATTACTCTGAATTTGAAAAAACGTTAGATCCACATTTCTTAAGTCATGTGAAGCAGAGTTTTCACTGAGCCCAGTATCAAAACTTTCCTACAGGCCCCATGACTCTACCCTGAAGATTCCTCTTTATCTTACTTTCATTTTCAATCATCATAAATAGTGCTTGATTATTCTAAATAAAAAACCTTTTTGCCTATCACTAATAAAATCATTATTTATAAAGTTTTTATTTAGGAGAAAAACAAGTCATGAGGTTACTCATGAAAATGAACTTCAGCACCCCTTTTGGATGGATGTGCCACCAGTGCTTCTCCCCTGGTGGCCCAACAGTATTACAAAGGGTTGTCCTCATTTTAGTTGTGAAGAGGGTGTTAAGTTTTTCTCAAACATAACCCGCCACACAATTCAATTTGTGCCCATAGAGGATGATGAGCGCCCACTAATCAACCTTGCCTTCAGAAAAGAGAAGGCCAATGCCCACAAGAAGTGGCTCCAAAAGTATTGCCCTGGCACCCAAATAGACCAGAGAGCTGATTCTATCACATAAAATGACTTCTTCAACAAGGAGCTGATCCAGTTCTCTATAGCTGACAACATTCATAGCATCCTCTCCATGGTTGATAGTCTCAAGCCTAGCCAGCGCAAGGTTGTATATGGTTGCCTCCTCTGGCCTGACACTGAGGTCAAGGTGGCTGCACTTGCTGGCAGCATTTCTGAGAAGCTAGCATACCATTATGGGATTAGAGTTTGGCATCAACCATCATTGGCTTTGCCCAGAACTTTGTGAGGGGCCAACAACATCAAATTGCTCATCCTCATTGGCCATTTTGGCTCTCGTTCCCGGGGTGTTTTGGATGCAGGTGCCACACGTTATATTAACACCCACCTCAAGTCTATCACTCAGCTGCTGTTCCACAAGGATGACATGTCACTTCTCAACTACCTTAATGATGATGGCATAAAGGTGGAGCTTGAGTATTTTGTTCCAGTGGTACCAATCATTCTGCTGAATGAATGTAATGGCATTGGTACTGGGTGGACCACCAGTATACCCAACTATAACCTAGTGGTTTGGTTTCCAACTTGCAGTGGCTCATGCAGGATGAATCCCTATCCCCATGTTACCCTGGTACCTTGGGTTCACTGGTGACATTGAGACCTCTAGCCCCAAAACCTACATAGTGCGTGGCCACACCATCAAACTTGATGACTGGCATCTTGAAATAACAGAAATTCCCATTGGGATATGGACTTAAGTGTATGATGCCATGATGGAGGACTTGCGTCTCAAGTTTGATATGATTGAAGACTATTAGAAGCACCACTACAATCTAAGTGTGAGATATATCATCCAGGTGTCACAAGCTTCCATGGAAAATCTGAAGAAGGAGAATCTATATGCCAAGTTCAAGCTGACAGATACCATTTTCACTTCCAACTTGGTGTGCTTTGACATGAACGGCCACATCAAGCATTACACCAAGCTGAAGAGATCCTGACTAAGTTCTACAACATCCGCTTGCAGTTATACCAGAAGCGCAAAGAAGATCTGGTGGTCAAGCTCAAACAGTAGTACACCAAGCTTTCCAACCAGGCCCACTTCATCTATGCTATCATTAACAATAAGTTTGAGGTTGACAACATCACCCATGCTGCCAAAATCAAGCGCCTCAAAGAGATGGCATTTGACCCTATTGATGTCAAGAATGATGATGGGGCCATTAGTAGCAGTTTCAATTATTTACTCAACATGCCTTTAAGCAGCTTGATCTATGAAATGTTTGAACAGCTAGTAGCTGTTTGCTTCACCAAGTTTGAGGAGATTAGGGTTCTCCTCACCAAGAGCCCCAAGAACCTTTGGAACTCTGACCTTGATCTCTTCCTTAAAAATGTGGGAGGAAATAGTTGAGAATTACCAGCTTGCCTTTGCCCAGAGCCTCAATGAATGCACCAGATGATCCAATAAGTAGGACTGGAGGGTTGCCTCAAAACGCAAGCTCAATAAGGAAAGCAAGGAGATCAAGCCCAAAGGCTTTGCTTGATCTGACAGCACCTTCAAAAATAATAAATGGTTTTTTATAATGCGAAGTAACAACTATAATTTTTAGAATGAGAAAACTGGTTAGATTTTGTGGCTAAAATAATTTGGCATTGAGGGTTATTGTAAACTGAAATTGATAAGTCAAATAACAATAGTTCATGCTCCAGTAAGTCAATTTAACTATAGGCAGTTTGGTACCTGGTTTCCATCATGAACAAGTACTTGAATTGACCTCAGCATTCCTAAAGCCATCAAATGAATGGCTTTTACAGTTGGTGCAATAATAGCTCTCATTTAAAACCTATTGCCACCAACTATGCTTATCACAACCTTACAAACCTGTACATAGGCCTTGATTGATGGTAAACACTATAAGCCAATACCAGTTATTATCTTCCATCATTTCTTTAGAGGCACAAGCCTGACTTATAGTTAAAAATAGACATATAGCATCAACTTTTACCTAAATGCTATCACCATATTAGTGGCAATTATATACCAAGCTATTCTATTTATAATGTAAAGTATAAAGTAAAACAAACACTTTGAAATAATAGATTTATACAGCTTTAGCCTAGTGGTTAGTAGTTTCTATATATAGTAGGGTGGTTGGTAGCTATTTATATATATGTATACTATAATATATAAAATCTAAAATAGATACTTCTAACTTAAATCAAAGGGTTATATGATTTTATCTGATTGGATAGTGATTATCTATAAATGTCTATTTATAATATAAATTTTCATAGTATTAACTTTATTGATAATCCAGTGCTATACCGCCCCACATGTAGCTCTAGTAAATTCCAGATTGAGTAATTTTGTTATAAATCTCATGGTCAATGAAATTTATTTTTGGTTAAACTTTACTGATTGCAATTAATTAACCCACCATTAACCAATATTTAAAAAGTACATGATCAAAGTTTTGAATTCACCCTTTACATTTTATACTGTATTGAAGGTACTAGATCTTAGTTCCATCACACATTAAGGTATTAACAGCACCTTGGGCTTTACAATTATCAGATAATAGCATCCAGATGCTTGTGCTTTGCTACGTTACCATTTCATTAACAGTTATGCTATGATGTCATCATTACATTTTGTCACTTGATTCTTAGCATGGATTTTTAGAAAAATTAGATTGTAAAGAATTTACCAAAATAAAATAATTGTTATTACCTCAATGAATCAATCAGTGTGTCATGAGTTATCAAACAGAGCTAATCAGAATGTGCTGAATCTAATAAAAATCAATTTACTTATTTCTTCCATTGATTGTTTACAGTTATAGACAAATCAAAATTCTTCAAGCTAGTATTAAATTAATGATTTGGCTGACATAATCCTAGTACCACAGTTAATCAAATCTTGTAAACCTAAAATATTTTAAAATCTTAAGAATTATGCTATAAATTTAGTGTTCCTGGCTAACCAGAGTACGAGAATTTCAGCTAGATTGGTTTCTGTCAATATCAATATGACATTGATACTGAAAAAAAGGTATGTACCACCCAGCTAATAAACAAGTGTGTAATCAACCTGAAGCACGTGACCCTGCTAATAGACCTAATGCTAAGTTTGTCAAATTACAAAACATCAAATCAGAACTCATGGACTCAATCCAAATTTAAATTTAATGTAGTATGAACCAACTGAACCAATCAAATCAACCAATTATCTATGAACTGTTTAGCATAAACCATTGGTCAGATCAAATCAACTAAATAATGTCAAACCTCTTAGCTGAAATGATACCCATTTCTCATTAAGATCATATGTAATTCTTATCTCTTATTCATGACTTTTTATATAAATCTTAGTATGCTTTTGAATGAAACCTACCTACATTGGTTTACCTTTTTCTATAGAATATTATACCAAGTTAATTTGAAATTAATTTAAGTAAGTTTTTGAGGATAGGTTAAACAAATATACTTATATGCTTATACAATACTTTATTTTTAGTAATGAATTCAAAAACCATCACAACTAAACACTGTACAATTTATAATCCTATTTAAAAAATCTTAAACTCATGTTAAGCTATCTGCCTGCATTGCTCATAGTTTTAATTAGGCAAATTTAATAAAACTGCCTGCTGCTGCTCACAGTTTTAATTGGGACAATCCAACCAAATAATTAAGTAATTTAACTATCCCATTCATTAATATTTTAAAAATTATATGATAAAATGCAATGATGACATCACATCATGACTAAGTGAAAAGTTAAAGAATTTTAAACATTTTCAAGCCACAGGATATATTCATGCACTTAGACTTTTTACCATAAAGTAAGCCTTGATTTATATATTATAAGGTTTCATAGTAGGTTTCTATTAACTAAAATCTTCCCTATTAGATTTCAAATCCCTACATTATGTGGTTTAGAAGATAGTAATAAGATAGGCCTAATGATATAAAAAGTCATAGTTTTTTATTTTTTGTGTAATTTATTTTTAAAAACTCTACCTGCTGATAGCTTAACACAAAGAGGCATATATATACTAATATTGTGTATATAAGTATCTTAGCTTAAGGATAAAATATTTTAGTACAATTTACAAGTTAAAAATGTTCTATATTAAACATTTGTAACATTATCACTAACTGATATTATATAGAGTATAAAATTAGTTAAGTAGTTTCTTGGTAGTTTAAGGTTTCTAATTGCAATTAATTGTGAAGGTCAAGGCTCAGAAGACCACCGTATTGCTCTAATATTCTGAAGTGGGAATGCTAAGGCATTACAGGGCTAATCCAAAAGCTTAGAAGTTTGGAAATTGACAGGTATAGGATAAATAATTAATTTATCAAAGGTTATAAATGCAAGGGATCTATAAAAACTTTGGAAACTGAGTCAGAACAAATTTTTTACAAACTAATTATACTTTATAAAAAGTCACTCTAATACCTTGTTTACCTGATCAGCTTTTTAAATAAGGGCCTTGAAAGGTCAAGAACTCAGAAATCTTGAAAAATGGCAAGCAAATGCCTAAACATTTGAGGTCTGTGGTGACCAAAAACTAAACAGTAAAAATAGCAACCAACAATTTTAAAATTTCAACTTTATTTTTAGCTTATAAATAGAATAAAGTAACCCCAATACAAAGAGTAAAATTATAGCTTTTTATAGAGATTTTCAACCACTATTTAATGGAGTATGCTTCCAGGATTTCTACCCAAATTGAAGATTCAGATGTGTCAGTCAAAGTAAATTGATCTAATCTGACCAAATAGCCCAAACATTTATTGGGGATAACCCTCAATAAAAATCAAGAGCTCTTAAAGTTGAGGATCAACCCTAACTTATGTTGTCAACTATTGCTCCCTTGGAGATTAGTAACCTCAGGGTTAAACCTAATCCATGCGCAAGTAATCATATTTGACCAAGATGACTAGCCTGTGGCAGAATTCCCTGGTTCATGGAAATTATAGATCTTAGCTTGGACTGTGTCATAAATTAACCAGATGGATTACTTTTAATAATATCAGAATTAGGGGTGTCAGTTGGGCGTGATTGCCAGCTAACTGTCTAGTTTGATATTATTTAATGTTATAATAATATTGTCAAGACTCTGATATGACTGGACAATAATCCCTCAAGGGCTACGGCGTGATGGCGATAATCTGCCAACTAGAATGTTTATTTACAAGCATTTAAGCGCTATGAGATGAGGCATTATTGGGATATAGTGAATTATTAATGGATTACCTACATTTAAGACAATAAGGTGATGTTGAGATTCAATGAACTTAATTTAGATTGCCTCAAACTAAGGCAATAGGAACTGAAATATACTATCCCAAAACCAATGAGATTCAGCGGAATAGAATAGTTAAAGATAAGAGAACAGTATCATCTGAATTCACTGATATAAGCGATATGGGACAACTGAAAGAGGAGGTTATTAATAGTTGAGAGAGTGGAACAGCAAAGAGTTGCTGTATTAATTAAAATAAATAAAAGTGTTTTCAGGGAAATTACTCCTATTTTATTATATTTTCTGGTGTGTTTGGAGGACCAATGATCCCCTTATTATCTGTCTGTTGTTCAATGAGTTTGACCTGTGCAACACATATGGTGTGTCCTAATGGTACTGCCCAAAATTATTGTTGAGTAATTGACTGGACCTAACCGTCAGATATTTGATCATATCAGATATCAGCGATTATGGTTTAGGTGTATCCTAAGTATATCCAAACTTGGGAATTGCGGCCTAGCAATTTCACTTAATTATATTCAACTATAATGACATGGGCTCAAGGGCTTTTTGGTTAGGTCAGACTTAGATTAAGTTTTGACTTAATGACTTGGGCACGTGGTCTTTGTTGGTCTATGTCAAAATTAGTTTGTAATGTTTGTCAAGTTTTTGATCAAATTAATTACTAATTGGTCATATGAATCACCTTGGCATGTGCTGATTGCATGTGAAAGTGAATTGGTTCAGCTATTTTGAAGACATGATGAAACTCCATCTCAAGAATGATGACAATGTTTACACTGACCCTGAGGCTGAGCATGATGCCTTGAGTCAAATTATATGTAGATATTCTTACAAACTTTTTACATGGTTAAGTGCCACTGAAAGTAAGTCACCATGGGTAAGATGTGGTGAACATCAAACCCTATAAATAACCCTTAAGTTGACATTATTAAAAATATATTCAACTACCAGACTTGCTTATAATTTAATTTATAAACTTTTTATGTGTTTAGTAATTTCTTTTGTATTAGTCGGCTTTTACTTGGGATCAGTAAGATCAGGGCAGCGTGCCATAGTCCAAGTAAAAATGACAGGGTATACAAATTAAATACTACCAAAAAGCTATAATTTAAATTTCAATAACCATCCTGTCTGTTGTCTTCACACAATAGATGCTCAAAACTGCATTTCACACCTGATGAAGAAATAGCCATCAGACAAAGCCCAAAACTCAACAAATATAACAGTGGTTATCACTACAGGGGGCCCATTGATCAACCACTAAATATAAATATCTCCAGTTGCTGGCCATGTCTCATCAGACCTGCTTTGCTGAGGAATCTATACAAAGCAATGTACCAGCCAAATATGAGGAACTCAAACTCACTTTAGATGTTATGCTCAAAAATAGTATGAAACTCTTCAAAAGTGAAATGAATTATGCACCAGCTCAACAGTATGTTTAGTCAGATGCAAATTCTGGGACAACAAAACAAGCAACTCACTGATCACTTAGATGACACTATCCAACAACTGAAGTGCAGAGTAGAAATTGACCAGCACCTTCCAGCCCTCTCATTGAGAAGAGGAATAGTGACAAAGGGTTGACCATATGATGAGGAATATGACGCTGGATGGAGCTACTATACCCAGGAGGGTAGCTCTGGATATGAGTATGAATTGGAGTGCCAATTTCTCAAGTGATGGCAGTATTGCCCACTGCAGAGGCCCACGCTACCTTAAAGCAGCAGACAAACCATCTTCCACTAGACCAGCTCCTCATTGAGAGAGTGTTTATGGGTCTCAACCCATTCTTCATTATGTTTCAAAAAGTCACATCTATGAGAAGGACGAGGAGGTCAATATTGAGAAGCTGCCTTTATTTGATTGCAAAGGAATATCCACAGCTTCTATAAGCGTTTTGAGTTTGCAGAGGAAGGTGCCTTAGATCAGCGTAAAGCTAAACTGCTAATATTTGCCTTGGATGTTAGGAAGTGCCAATCAAGTCAACTGCTACCTTCCAAGCAGCTCTGTGACCTATCAAGAAGTAAAGGATACTGTAATTCAACTGTTTGGGGGTACCTCAAAATTTTTACAGCAAAAGGTATAGTTCTTTCCTAATGGGTTCTGCCATAATGAGACCCTCACAGAGTCTAAAGACCAATTTACAGTAGAAGTTGATGTGCTGATTAGGGCAAGCTATTTCTGCAGAAGCTGACATGTGCATTGCAAGACCTCAGCAGTAAAGCTACATTGTGAGCTTCACAATGTCATTTCTCTAATTTTGGATGTTGACATTCCCCTGCTTAAATTTGTAAAGTTCTTGCGCCGCATATCCACTAACTATCCTCCACTTAATATAAAGTAGAAGTAGACCACCGCCACTGGGCCATCTTATTC
This sequence comes from Massospora cicadina, assembly GCA_022478985.1. Lineage (NCBI taxonomy): Eukaryota > Fungi > Entomophthoromycota > Entomophthoromycetes > Entomophthorales > Entomophthoraceae > Massospora > Massospora cicadina. The sequence continues at coordinate 7,694 of JAKSZP010003486.1, read as the reverse complement.
AGGGGAATACACTTGTCCTGCCCACATTTTGCCTAGCAACCCCCAACCTTACTCTAATTTTGTACCTCATCCTTGGCCAAATTACTCCCAAATGTTCAACTTCTGCCCTGGCTGCATTTATGAAAGTCTTCAGCAACCCAACTACAAACCTGGACCTAGTTATTTAAAGTGACAGCAATTGTCCTACTGACCTGGCCCTAATTATGCTAAATGTCAATAAAATTATCATCCTGGACCCTCTTATTAAAACCAAGGACGTGGCTCTTATGGGGTCAATTGATATGAGTATGGTCACCTTGGCCACCTGGAATGGAGTTGTCCTAACCGTCATGCTCACTACATGCAACATGATCAATACTACCAGGGAAAAGATGGAGTGGATCAGAGATGGGACTCTCTACCTCTGCTATCCAACCCCAAACGTCCCCGCCTGGATCAATTGTAGTATATCCAGTGGAAGTCCCTCAATATGATGACGGGATTTTATGCTAGCAATCATTTGGAGGAGTGAATATAATGACATGAGCGTAAGCTAAGGCTTCAGTGAATGAAGGACCTCATGAAAACCAAAGCCATACGCCTGCCAAATGTTCAATAAAGCTTTCACAAACAAGCTGGATCTAGCCACTGATGCGCCAACCCTGAAAAAAGTAAACCTTGCCCTTCTGGTGGACGCCATTGTTAAAAAATACCCCAAAGTTGCTGAGGGGATCATGAGTTTTCTTGGTAAAAGAATCCTGTAAATGTTCATGTATTAACCGTCAATATTCTTCTTATTCTGAGTGTACATACTGTGATATTTTTGTAGCAAAAAATAGAGTTTGCGCTATAATAGACACAGGCGCTCCAGTCAACATAGTTTCTACTAAGTTGATGGCAAAGTAGACGTTAGAACATGATGTGGATTGTTGAATGGTGTATGGGACCACTGGAGCATAAAGCATAATATCTGAGGGAGTGTATAGTGCATTACTTTTGTGGTTTAGATCCATTGTCATTGTTTCAACAGCAATAGTGATACCCAACAGTAACTATGACCTGCTGATTGAAACTGCTTTTCTGTGGCATATTGGGGCTGTCATTGATATGACAGATGTGAACTTTAAGTTTTGGGGCAGTGGATCCCAATTTACTTTGCCTCTAGTGGAGTGCCAAAGGATCTGGTGCACATGGGCATTTTAATCTTGCATATTATGACAAAAGTATTTCAGTTTGCTATCATTAACTAAAAAGGAAAATTTCACCCCCTTCCCCAGCAGATATACAGATATCAAAGGCTATCTTCCGAGATGCTGCCCCTATAGCTATTCCTTTTGGATACCAAGTCATAGTGAACACTGAGTTAGAGGTGGAAGTGCCATCTGGGCTTTATGAGGCGTTATTGGGTTCTATTAGTAGACTTGGCTTAAGACTCATGTGGCTCCAAGAATTATACTCCCAGGTCATTTAGATCATGGTTTTGTTAGCATATCTCCAGAACAAATCAAAGCAAATCTGCTGACTTCAGATAGTGTCATCTATACTTGACCACAATTGAGGAGGTCCATTAGGTTCACAAGTTCAGTTCATCAGATGAAATAGGTCTAACTGTCAAGTTGCAGCCTGGCGTAATGAAAGTGGTTCTGCAGGAGAATTTTAATAGGGTTATTGGAAGAACTAAAAAACCAAGTGATAGCTTTATTTCAAAAGTATAAGGAGATTTTTTCCATTTATGACCATGATTTAGGGTGTGCTCAGGAAGTGGTCCATTGATTGGACACTGTGGATCATCATCCCATCAGATCTCAGCCAATCTGCCAATTGAGGGTATCTGAAGATTTTGTCAACGAGAAATTGATAAGTTGTTGGAGCAAGGGATTCTTGAACCATCCAAGGGTCCGTGGGCTTTGCCCATTATGATTGTAAAAAAGAAGATGAAACCAACTGAGAGGTGATAAATTGCCAGAAGCTCAGCAGTACTACAAAGAAGGGCTCATACCCCTTGCCATGGATTAATAAAGATTTGGATTGGTTAGGGGGAGCTCATTATTTCTCAGCGATGGACTTGATTTAGGCTGCTGGTAAATTGAGTTGCCCATGGCAGAACAGGAGAAATGTGCTGTAATCACATCCAAAGGTCATTTCCAACCGACCAGTATGCAACAAGGGCTGTGTAATGCCCCAGCTACATTTCAATGTGCAATGGACACTATCCTCAGTGACATGAAGCTGTCATTTGTTCTCATATACCTCAATGATATCAATGTCTTCTATAAAATCTTTTCTGAGCAGCTTGATCATCTAGAAGCAGTCTTCCGCCAGCTTGCTGAGGAGAACATCGAAATTAAGCCCCAAAAATGTAACTTCTTCAAGGATCAGTCAGAATACCTGGGGTTTTTGTAGACTATAAGGGGCTGAAATTACAACCAGCTAAGGTGGATGCCATCCAAAAATGACTACACCAAATAATAAGCGTGACATACAGGTAATTTTGGAAATGGTTGCTACTACCGGCGTTTCATACCTAGCTTCAATTGCATTGGGGGGCTGTTATTTGAGTTAAAAAAGGATCCATGTTCAAATGGACGGAATGCTATATTTACACCTTTGACCTACTTTGGATGACTCTGCTTAGTGTGTTGGTGCTACACTATCTGAACTTCAATAAGGAGTTTATTGTTCAGAAGGATGCATCCCTTTCTGCCGTTAGAGTGGTCCTTTCTCAGAAAGATGATGAGGGAGAGGAGCATCCTGTTGCATACTTCAGTCAAAGCCTGAACTGCCATGAGCATAAAATATACCATGACCAAGTGGGAGTGCTTAGCAATGATCTATGTGTATATTCAATTTAGGGTCTTGTAATGTGTACATGACATAAGAGTGGGGACCAACCCCAAAGATAAGGCCGGGCGCCAGGAGGCCCAGAGGGTGAAGCTACAGGCCCTCCCTGACCTGAGGCACACCCTAGACCAACTCTGGGTTCAGGAAAAATATGCCCAGGTTGTGACTAGTGGTGTGCCAAATGCCCAGCACATCACAATGGCCCAGGCGTTAAAACGGACAGTTTACCAAATTAACGCAGACGGTTCCATTCAGTTCATTGAGGAATGGGGTTTTGAAGCCTGTTACACTTACAAAAAACGCGTTTGGATCAAATCCAACTTCAATCAATCACTTGAGTGAAGTCAGTTTAAGCTTATTTAAATAACTCATTTGGAAGCGTTGCCCTATTGGTGGGTCAGTGCTTGGGTCCACTGCAGCAAACCTCATATTCCCCCATCAACTCTTAAATGTGTTTTCTACGACCAACATTCCTTGTTGGTCGACTTCCTAAATAAAATTACCCTGTTTTACCATTTTTATATGTTATTCTAAACAATCTTATGCGTGGACCCCTTTGAGGAGGTCTTGCGCTCCGTCAAACTTGTCATTTTGAACATAATAAGATTATCATCTCGTGCATCGTTGGTTCATCCAGGTCCCCTCCAACCTGGGTCGTTTACCCCTTCTATCAGTGTGCACCACAACGTTTTGGCTGGTTATTTTTAGCATTCCTTTGCTTAAGTTATTATTGCTCCAGCACCTTCTGCTGGGCAATAATAATTTTTATTGTAACGGCTAGTTCCCTGTCATTGGGCCTGTGCACCAAGCACTGCCACGCTGGGAACTGAAAGATTTATAAACACCTCATTCCAGGTCTACTTGCATAGGGTAAAGTTTAAAATAATAATGGATAATGCATCATTATGTTGGTTGTAGAACCTCAAGGAGCATGAAGGGCGTCTAGCTCAATAAGCTCTTACGATGCAGGATTATGACTTTGAGATCCTCCACCAATCATAAGCAAAGCATCAGAATGCTAACTGTTTATCCAGATGGCCAACAATTGCTTTGATGGCAGATTTAAGTGATGTGATTTATGATAAGATGCTCAGAGGAAAGTATGATGATGAACTGCATCAAGTAAGAAAAGCTTTAAATGAGTTGTGAGCAAAAACCTTCTAATGCAATGGGGAACCATATAAGAGGATTAGCATTTTTAAAGTAAATTTTCTGTGCCCCTCAGCATGGCCTGGGATTTTTATGAGCGCCCACAAGGCAGTCAGACATGGTTGTGTGCGCAAGGCAATGGAACCTCTGTGCCCTTGGTATTATTGGGAAAGCATAAATTTTGACGTTCTTGAAACCATTTCCTGTTGCCACCAGCGACAAGTGGAAACTTGTTCCATTAGAAGACCTTGTACTGGTTTATGAAACCACATTTTTCTTGGCATACGGTTTCCCTTGATGTCATTATCCCTCTGCTAACGGGAGCTAATTGTCATGTTAACATGACTTTATAGGGCTTAATGGTCAGGACAAGGCTGGGCGCCAAGAGGCCAAGAAGGTTAATCTTTAGGACCTTTTTAACTTGAGGTACGCATTGGGCCAACGCTGGGTACAGGCCAGGTATGCTCAGGTTGGTTCAGAGGAAGTGCAACCTTCCCAGCCATGTATAACAGCCATAGCATTAAAATGGACATGCTACACCTGAATTATGACAGTTTTATTTTAATTAATCAGCAAAAAGGGTTTGAAACTCATTCAATTTATGATAGTTCTAACTTGAGTTGGGCACAACTTCAATTGATCACTAAAGTAAGGTCAATTTCAAAGTACTTACTCAGTTGGATGGAAGTGTGCACTTATTGGTGTACCAGGGCTTAGTACCACTTTCTCTGATTGATGATTTCCCTAAGTTGGCTTACGTATGTTTGCTCTAGACCAACCTTTCTCATTGGTCATCTTCTTTATAATCAATCCCCATTCGTTTACAGAATTATTTTATTTTGACTTGGGTGAACCTGTGCATGAACCACTTAAGTGAGGTATCATGACACGTTAGCTGATTTATTTACTTTGAAATTATCACAGAACCAGGTACACCACTGGGCCACTCAGGTTCCCTCTAGCTCAAGGCAGCTGAACACTCTAGACCTGTTTTAAGCTTGGCTTGAAACTCCCCTTTGGGACAAAGCCAAGTCCTGTTATTGGTTCAATCACTATTAATAGTTACCATGCTAAACACCCTATCCCTATGTCACTTTAGCTCCAGCACGCTCTTCAGGGCTATCCTTATTGTAATACTGATGACTAGTTCCCTTACATTTATCCAGTGCTCAATGCACCACCACTTTGGGAACTGGAGAGCTATAGATACTCTCTTGACATTAGATGACCAACCCTATTTCTTATATGCACAGACTTTTTCTGTGTGGGACTTTTTTAAAGTGCAAATGGGGTTGTTAGCAGTTGGCCATGGCTGCAGCGGGGCTCACCCCCGTTTTCTCATTTTTCCAATAGTTGGAGCATTTCAGAATTATCCTTACTGCCTCTAACTGGGAAGTACCTACCATTCTTGCTTGTACATGTTAGATATAGTCATGTCACAATCTGAGAGTCATGATTCCCTGACTTTCCACCAATTTTCATAAAACTGACACAAAAAAGTTTTTCTTCAGCACTATGTTTGGACAGTGAAGGTGGCATCATTGATGAAGGGCCTGGTGGTTATGGACTTGGATAATGTCATACTATCCATCACCTAAATGGGCATAGGGTTGTTAACAACCCAAAACACGTTTTATAATGACATTTCCATAGATACAACTGAACCATATATTTTCTCTTATGGCTCAGATATGGACCCTATATCAGTGTATCAAATTACCCCAAAGAATCCACGCTTGACCACAACTATAATCCACAGAACCCAGGAAGTGGATAAGGAAGAACTATGATAATATATAAACGTTTGTGCAGTTGATGAAGATATGGTGGGATATGCAACCTCAGTAGTAAGCTTGCCCAGATATCCATCTTTATTCTATGATGCAGAAACGTACCCTGGGGTATGTTAGACCCTGGAAAAGATTTTGGTGGTGATGTGAAGTCTTTTTCTGTTATAATTTAAAGATCATTTGGGAATTTTTTTATTGACTTTTACCCTTTCATATCCTTTAGAAAAATCAGCACTACTATTTTGGTAGATAGTGGACCCTCAAAGAATAGGAAAATTTTTTTGAGGTGGGTTGACCTTGGGACAAATATATCACACCAAGAATTTTTTAGCCAGTACAGGTTTGAACTCAAAACCTGCACTAGGGTGGAAGCAGTTTTACCAGCCAGGATAAACACCCTTTCCTTCAAAGAATTTTATTGATTAAAACCTTGCCAACTACCTTAAGCTGATTTACTTGCCAGGTGGTATGGTTAGGGGAGGAGCTTCTAAGGTATTCCTATTCTAAAAATTATGGGGTGTGGATTATCAAGTTGGCAAATATCATTTATCTGACCACTTCCAAGCGATCAATAATTTCTTGTACCCCATCATTTTGGATGTAGAGTGGTGGTGAAAGTTTGACGTTAAAAACCAACTTGGAAAGACAATACTTTGTCTCTAACTTTGAAGGATGGTCATAAGTTAGTTGTCGCTTTGGCTGAAGCAAACTTTCAACGCGATTTGACCTACTGGCCCAATATTCACACACTCATTATTGCTCCTTTGCTGATGCCCTCTTTGGAGGTTCCCCTACCTTCCTGTTTGGAGGGGTTGGAATCATTGTTTGATGCAGCTTCAGCCAATGTACTACCAGCTCATTCAGAGCTAAATTTCAAGTTCGAGCTCATCATTAATCTGGTGTGTGTATCTTCCCCAATTTATTCATTGACTGTACGGAAGAAAGTGGCCTTAGATGTGTGAATTAATAAGCAGTTAGCCAAAGGCGCGTTTTTCAGTGTACCTTCCTTATATGTTCCCCACTTCTCTTTGTAAAGAAGGCCAATGGTACCTTATGCCCATGCATAGATTATGGGAATCTCAACGATGTCACAATACCAGACTTGCATCCCATCCCACTGGACTCACAGATTGCACACTATGTGGAGAAGGCAAGAGTCTTCTCCAAGCTGAAATGTTTAAATGCGTTTAATCAGATTCATATCAAGAAGTGCCAGGAGTGGCTGATCGCATTCTGTACTAGAAAGGGATTTTCAAACTTTCAGTTATACCCTTTAGGCTTAAAAATGTTCCAACTATCTTTCAACGCAGTAATGATGCAGCTTTGGGTGACCTGCTAGAGGTATGCATGGTAGCTTACATGGATAACATTTTGGTATTTTCCCCTGATAATGAGTCGCATGCATTACACCTTTGGCAGGTAATAGAGAGTTTGAAAGCAGCTGACCTTACATTAAAAATAAATAAGTGCAATTTTTTGTCCAAGTCACCTTTCTGGGCAACGTCATATATGACTAAGGGCACATGATAACTCCAGACAAGGAGAAGGCAATTTGTAAGTGTCCCACTCCAACTTTAGTTAATAAATTGAGGAGCTTTTTGGGAACGTTTATGTTCCTTAAGAAATTAACACCAAATCTTTCTGAAGTTGTGGTGCCTTTATATAAAGTGAGTGGGAAAAAAGTGCTTCAATTGTCCCCAACTTTTCAGGATGCTTTCCAAACGTTAAAGTGTACTTTGCTGACCACATTCTTCACCATTTTGACCCCAATAAAGAGTTCATTGTTGCTTCTGATACTTCCAACTTCACCATAGATGTGGCCCTATTACAAATAGGCAAAGATGGAATAGAAAGTCTAGTGGGATATTTTCTAGAAATATGTCTCTACCAGAGTAAAACTACACTATATATGATAAAGTGATATTAGCAGTGGTT
>JAKSZP010003485.1:0-25756 GCA_022478985.1 Massospora cicadina | reverse complement strand
AGAAGAATAGGGAAGGAAGGAGCATGGTTTTCCAAGCATCCTCAGAACATTATGGACAGTGGGACTCCTGGATGGCCAGGATGTCCATGGGTAATTTTTTTTGTGAAAAACTCAGTTTCCTAGCCTGGGACGGCAAGGCCTTAAGTCTGGCGATATTCAATGTCCCTAAAATGAAGGTTTCCCCCATCACACCTTAGGTGCAAGGGGGTGGGCCCCTGGGCCCACCAGCCTCTTCAAGGTCCCCACGGGCTTTCATGGCAGCGCAGGTGTTTGCAGCAACGCTATTGGTAGTTTTGTTAATTTTAGCAGACAGGTTCACATTGGCTTTTGCCTTCGCTTTTTGTTTCCCCAACGTTGAATGAATTTTTTGTGGTGCAGATGAGTTCAGTGCACCAACGTTCAGGTCAAAAAAAATTTTTCAGGTAGGTTGGAAGCCAAGTCGATTTCAATTGGGGCTTGGTTGCAAAGGTTGGGTGAGATTGAGTCACCCATCAGATCCTCAGATTGGGTGACCCAATCAGCTTGGGCTTCCCAATCCAATTGGTTGAGGGATTCCCAAGTTGCTTCTGCTGCGAAGGTTTTGATGTCCTCCTGGCATTGGGAGTGTAGGATAGCGGAGGCGACTTTGGCCGCTTCCTTGGCTGCGGCCCTGCGGGCCTGTTTGGCCTTCTTTTGCTCTTGAGGGGAGATAGGCTTTACTAATAAGTAGCAGCCTTGTGCTCCCCACGGGAAAGCCTCCTTGGTGCTTGCGGTTGGTTCATAGTGCGCCTCTCCACTGGCCATGGCCGCCAAGGGGTGCTCTTGCAATGTGATGCCCTCCTTGGTGGGGCATGCATGTGCCTTATGGCTGAACGCATCACAGTGGGTGCAGATGGGGGGGGTGCGCTGTCTACAGTTACCCAGAAAGGGTGGGTGGTATGCCCTTTGATATCAATATAAGTGGAGTGCAGGATCTGGGTTAGGTCCTTTGCAATCTCCTCAGTTGGAGTCAGAACTGCAATGGCTTTGCCAGTGCACAGGTGTGGCATCAGCGTGAAGCGTTGCATCTCAAAGGATTGTGTTTCGCTGTATATGGTGAGACCATCTTTCAGGTGCTGCTCCAGAATGGAACGCTTGAATGTAGTGGCAAAAAGGCAAACGTGAGGAAAATTTGGTTGGATTTTGTCCATCTGGTGCATTTGGTTTTGATGACCCATTGCCCTTCAGGGAGGTCAATCACTACGCGCACTGCAGCAGCTTCATCTGCTGCCTCCTTGTTTTCAAAACCAAGGTCCAGCCAACCGTGTGACATGGAGTGAGGTGCGACATACACTGCAGTCAGGAAAAAAGTGTACACACCCCCATAAAATTTTTCCCATAAAGCTGTTTGTTGGATATCCAGAAACACCTGGACTCCATATTCCACCAATGAGAGTGGTTGAGAGTGCGGCGTGTTGATGTACTGGTTACATCGCGCCTGCCAAGTGAGGATTTCTGGGGAAAAAGTGACCACCAGTTTTTTATTTTTTCTATTTTGCCAGTTTCTCTGGGGCATTTTCAAACATTGGAGGTCGCGGGCCTACCACCTGTGCCTCTTACCTTACTTGCCCAACTGCTCCCTGACATGGGTGCAGACTAATCTCCTCTGTGAGATTTATCAAACTAGATTCAGACTTGATTGAATAAGTTGCAAAAGTGATTGCAACTAGAGAGAAAAGTTGAACTTGATCTATATAAATGTCCAAGAATTAATAGCAATTGAATTAATATAATATTAGTAGAATAGGCAGCCTTGGAGAATTATTCATAGAAATAAAGTAGTTTAAGCTATATAAAACCTAATTATAACTAGCTTGATGTTTAAGTTTTATACAAAGTGCTAGCATTGAGTAGCCCAGTAATTAATTGGCCCCAACTGTAAAGGCACAAGTTTGACTTCCCCTTACTCTCAAAGGCTGTTAGGCTTGGGACTTCTGATATAATTTGCACTGGAACTGGTCATAAATTGAGTCCAGTCCTTTTAAGCTCAAATAAGTTTTTGGACGGTTGTAATTTTGCACTAAAATCCACTCTATATGTAATTGAAGAGGATTTCCAAGAGGCTTGGTGCTGCTAGGTGCCAATAATCCCTATTGTTAAAACTTAACCAGTTTGTAATGGTTAAGAGGTTCCTGCTGACTGAATATAATGATTATTTTACTTTTTTATTGAAATCCAACTATGATAAGCCAATTGAACTTTAAAAGGTAATTAATACTGAAGGGAAGATATTTTATTAAGGAAATATTTAGTACTTTGTTATAGTATTAGGGAAGTATATCAGATGAATGTTATATAAAAATTAAGGTTATTATTATATGTTAATAATCAGATAGATCAGGATAATAAGGAATAATATATGATGTGCGGAAAGCTCACTTAAATCCATCAGTAAGACACTTGGAGAGCCTTTCATATTTGTTTTCTTTTTTGGTAGTTCCTGATTACAGTGTAATTTGATGAGCATCACTTGGTAATCCATATAATAATTTTTAGATTAATATAATATAGGTCCAATGGTATACTATATATAGATAAATATAAAAAGATAGATTGGTTTTAACTATAACTAAATAATTAACGCCAAGTTGAGGCTTCAAACTTAGTAGGGATAATCCTGACAAATTCTGAGGTAGACTAAATATTAATAGTCATATTAAAAGACCACTTTAAATTTTTGCTTATTAAAATAAATTTGTACTCAGCCCCTGGTTCACCTAAACCATATGCATTTCTTATCAAGATTATTATATAATTTCTTAGGGCGTGCTAGCAAGTAGGAATGGTGCTACTGGCATAAGACTTAGAACCATTGTCATTTATGCTGTGCCAAAGACTCATAAAAACTGCAATTTTTGGAAGTTTCTGCTGGATGTATCAACCAACGAAGTCATGGTCATAGCAGGAGACCTTAACTGCTAGATGAACGCAAGCTAGGATATTTTCTTGACAAGCAAGCGCCCCAGCCTAAAGACTGATGATATGCTAGAATACCTGAAGATATAAGGATGTGTGTAATGATAAATGAAGAAGACAACACTATCATCAATCTCATGATGTGGAATTACAACTCTTTAAGGGAGCTGAAACTTGATTCCCAGCTTGATTATATATTATGTAATCTAACCTCAAAATGATGGCCTCTAACAGAGAAGTTAATATTAACTCCAAAAGCAATCATATGATCATCCAAGTTTCTATCAATATGGGCGAATCCCCTGAAGGGCTGCAAGTGGCAGATCTTGCCGTCTATGCTGAGGGACACTGGATGGTGATGGACCATCAAAAATGGATTTGATCACCTAATTGCTTACTTGGATTAACAACCTAAGATGGATCTCCTGGACCACTGGAGCAAGATTTAGAACAAGCTCAGATGTGACAGCGCAAGTACAAAAAAGATAAAGTTTATAAGAAATTTGCCACTATGAAACAGATGAAGGATGCTCAAGATACCCTGAAGCTCTCACGGTGGGACAGCAATGTTAAGTGGAGCAAATATTGGAAAACACAAATACTACCAAGCACTTTTGAAAAACAGGATTTGGAGAGACGCCTAAATGCCACCTAGCAGCACCAAGCCTCTTGGGGACAATGACCATAGATAGCTTGGCATGCCTCAAAGAAATAATATCCCAGGCTAAGGTAAAGTAGGACAATTATCATTGGTTGAAGTGTCCTCCAATCCTTCAACCTCAAGTGCAAAATTAAATGCTTTAAAGATACTATTTTCCAATATTACAAGATGAGCGTATTGGTGACTGAAACTCTAAATGACCTAGTCAATATGGCACTAGGACATCCTCAGCTGAAGATAAGCGCAAAATTATTTTACTTAGTATCCATAAACAAAGTAAAACAAGCACTCAAGGAGTCACAAAGGGGAAGGCACCAGGACCATAAAACATGTATGTGGAATGTTAATGCAATTAAAGACCGCGTCACGCTGTAACTTGCTCACATGTTCAACTGCTGCCTCCAGACCGGTTGCCAAATAACTGGGGGCAGGAGACCAAGATTTTGCTTCTGTACATCAAGTGGATTCAACGGAACCTTCAGAACTTGCGCCTAATTGCACCATCTGACACTTACTATAAACTTTTAATTTTAATCCTCTCAAAATAGTTGATGCCACAGTGCCCTGCACTCTCTATAAGGTCCATAATGGGTTTATTCAGGGCCGCACCATCTGGGATGGCATTAGCCAAATCTAGATTGTTCTACAGGAAATGTGAGGAATCAAGGGTTACTAACTCATGTTTCTTAACATGGAGAAGGTCTACAATCAGTTTAGATTTTCCCTTCATGTATGCAGCCATGTGAGTGGTTAAAATCCCCTGACGCCTTCATTACCTGGTTCTCAACCCTTTATTCTGATTTATGACCTAGGTGATTATTGCCAACGGTATCACAAACACCATCTTAATTGGCCAAGGCCTCCTCCAAGGTGACCCCATGTTGCCAATCCTCTTTAACTTTACCACTAATCTTTCTTGGTGGTAGCATACTGAACTCTGTGGTTTAGTCCACCCCAGCCAGTGGATTATTAACATGAAGGCCTTTACAGATGTCAAAGTTGTTGGAATTGAACCACACATGACCTTCAAGGCGCCAAGGAGCTTCTTGCCCTTTATTAGTCGGCAATAAATGCAAAAATCAATAATGAAAAGAGTGCTTTAGTAAAGATTGGTAGTCCAAGCTTCATCCCACCTCTAATCTCACCTGCGCTTCCCTACACAGACGTTCCGCTATCAGGGTTCTCTATTCAATATTTTTGATATCCTAATATTAGGTATGATGAAATAAATATTGACTTTTTGACTCTCTTAGCTAAATTGTCACTTAGATCTGAGTTGGGAGTTAAAGGAATTACCTCAGTAAATTACCTGGAGGGAATTATAGTCAACACAACTCAGTTTGACACAAGTAAAATCCAAATTGACAACATTGAGCCTAAGATACACCAAGATTAAGTTTAACTCATTGAAATGAAGAATCATCAGAAATAAGGTGAGAATGACACAAGGTGGCACTTGAGGTAGAAAATATAGATGAGCCAAAAAAGCGGTAAAATTAACTAACTGCTTAACGATCAACCTAAGTGACCCCCAGAATCATCTGGTTTGGGTATTCAACTCACCATTTTTGCTGTATCAAAAATATGAAACAAATACATTATACCATCTGGATTGCATCTCATGCCTAATAGCCTTCCTTCCAGATTTCTCCTTTATAAATTTTATTTCATCCTAATCCTTCTGGGATTTATATTGTTAAATGCGACATATAAAAACCCTTACTCTATACTATAATAAAGTAAGGGTGGTTAGTCAAGCAGGTAAAACTGCTTCCCCCTAGTGCAGGTTTTGAGTTTGAAACCTGTACTGGCTATAAAACATTTGGTGTGGTATATTTGTCCCAAGGTCAACCCATCTTGAATGTTTTTTTTATACTTTTATAAAGTTACATTGTTAATTCTATTTCTCATTTTAATACTTGACTTCAATAAGTTCATTTCGCCATACTTACTAAAGGACATATATTCTAGCTGATGGAACCTAAGCGGTGACTTGACACCCTCTGAATAAAAAAATATACTTGTTATGCGACTTAGTCATCTTAAAGTATTGAATGCCAGGCTTCTTAGGCATAGCACAATCAGCTAAAAATTGGAATCCCTACAAGCTGGTGCTCAATACAGGGGCTCAGCTGACACTTAACAATACCTGCAACTTTTTATTGCGCCATGAAAGATAGCTCAATTGATAGTGTCACCTGCTCATGCACAATGGAAATAAAAAAGATGATCAAATAAGAAGTCAACCCATCATTATGGTTGAAGAAGTGCAAGTAACATTCTATGGAGAAACCCAAAACTCGTTGTCTTACTTGGCTTTCTAATGATGGAGTTAAAGAGTTACTTCATAAAGTCATTAAATTAGGAGAAAAAGGCAACTGCAAAAGGGCATCTACAATGGACAGGTCTCTCATGAACCTGTATGAATTCCTTTCTCTCCCAGAGACCTACAGATCAAGTTAAAAGCTCTCGCATTATATTTTGCAATTTGAAAACCCCATATATTATCATATTGTGCATTTACTAGGATTCCATAAAGAGGAGCTCCACCATCATTTAAATACCAAAGGAGTCTTAAAATGACCTATGAGCATGGATATAATTTAGCATCACAAAGTATAGAAGACATCCGCCTCCTTACTTACTGAACTGTTACTACATTAAGCTCCATAATCAAATGTAATTTTACTCCACTAACGTTGTTAAGTATGTGAAGGAAGTTGTGAAGCTCCTTCAAAAGGACAGCTCAGAGTCTAACAAGGATACTAAGTTATCCTTGATGCCTTCTCTGAAGAGCTTTAAAGACAAGATATTGAAACCCATGACGAAATGGCAGCCCAATCATCTATTAGCTATCAACTGGAGAAGAAACAAATCTCCTTCCTTAAGGCCCAGCTAGAGCATGCTCTATGATGAATTGATGTGCTGGAGGCCTATCAAACTCTGATGCTTCATCAGTGTTGAAAAATATTATTCTTGAGCAGCCCATGTCAAAAAGGATCTATCAAACTAAGATACTTAGGCTTCTACACTTTTTCAATTTATCAATTAATTTAACAGATTGGAAAGATACTTGAGAAGCAAGTCCCCAGTTGAGGAAACATTACCAAAATTATTGTCGCCTCTATAAAGCTGAGAAACGCTGGAATAAACTTACAGAAGATTTAAAAGCCAAGTATGACAGGCCTCCTCAGAGCACTAAATGCAAAGAGATGAAGGAGGACTTGAATACATCTAGTACTAAAAAAAAGGAGGACTTGAATAGGTGCATTTGAGAATTTTAAGGTGAAAACAAGCTTCTGTGAACCTACCGCTCATCTTCTCGCCAACAAATTCATGAAATGGACATCTGTGGTAAGAACTTGGAGATGATAAAGTAATTCATGCAATAAGAACTAAACTTATGTATGTTAAACCTAGACTTACCCTGGAGGAAATTGAGCAAAATCTCAATCCTCTACAGGACCAATTAAGACAACTTATATGTCAAGTTGAACAGAGTGACGTAATGAACCAAAATTAACAAATATAAAGCTCCTAGAGTACATGTCATTCCTGGGTTGGAGGTCACTATCTTTAAGCTTACGTTTAAGTACAAGTTTACAACTGGCGAGGGAGCACCGCATATTTCGTCTATGTCTATGAAGTTGCAATGGAAGGTGTGACTGATCATCAAAAGGATAAGCATAGTTTATCTTGTTTAAACTGTATGGCCCAAGAGGTTATGGTGCCTCATATGGATGACCTGCCTACATGGAGAGAAGTAAAGGTGTCATTATAAAAAATTTTGGGTCAAAGAAGAGCCTGATTATGAAGAAACAGGCCTTCATGATGATCGTTTTGTACCAAAATAAGTAACCCTTAGTGAATTTACTAATCACTTTTATATAGAGTCCCATCACTTTTGACCTCAAAGAAACTTTTTCTGGACAATGCCATAACCATCGTTGTTGCTGGTTTACTTAGTAACCCTGACCTACCCATGCACGTCATGTCCATCAAAAGAAGCTTCAACTCTGCCTTATACATTAAAGAAGCCCTACTTGATGTAGATGGCATACATAATCCTGAGATCTCACAATAGGCCTCCACAAAACCCAGAGTGTATATCGTGGAAGAAGCGAAGTCTAAGATGGAGGAAAAGCCTAGATGCAACAAATTATAAATAAAATTATCTCAAGTATATGTGCTTTAAGAAAAATCCTGCCCTTGAAGAGCAGGGAAAAATGGGTCATCTTGGGGTTAGGTACCTCTAACGCTGAACAATCCAAAGTACCTGAAAGTAAAACTTTGCTGATTGCTCATCTTATTTTCATTAAGAATGAACCAAAAGACTACTCTGAATGTGGCTATGATAACACAGGTTATTTATATTAGGTTCACCCGCTGAGATCTCCTTTCTGGACTATTTGATAACTAAAAATACTGATGACGCACAGGTTTCTGAAGTCACTTACCTCAGTCAGGTTATCAGTACCACCGGATAATTTTTCAGCCAGAGATGCTGATCAGTACCTTTCCCTGTTGATCTGACCCATATTGAGCGCCCACAGTCTCCTGAAGGTCAAGAATAAGTATCCCGAGGCTGCCAAAAGCTTAATGCAACTTTCCGCCTCAAGGAGGTGTTAGCCCTTCCACCAAAGTTTGAAGGAATCAATACCAAGGTGGTTGTGGTAGATCATTAGGTCCATGCTATGACTATATTGGATATGGGATTACACAATGCTGTTCATCCTGAATACTCAAAAAGATCGAGATCTTTACAGACATTAAATCCACTCATAAGTATAGTACCTCCAGTCCAAATAACACCAAGACGATAAATGAATACTAATCTCTTCCAATTTAAGTTGGAAAATTATTATTCTCATCTCCTACAAATGCATTAAACAACAGTTAATTTGATTTATTATCAGGAAGCAGTTTATAATCAAACATGAAGGATTTAACAAACTGAAAGAAGGGTACTTATCACTCCTCAATTATGAATTCCTTCTTGTATTGGATAGTAAAGACTCCAGAAAGAAGGATACTCTTGTCTAGTCGAGTACCCTGTTTCCACTTTACATTTATGATATTCTGACTCTGGAAGGAACATGAAAAGCTATCCAACTCAGTAGATGCAGCAGAGGGCATACCATTTTATGCCACTGAGGAAATGAAAATAAACCAGGAGAACAAATAGTGGTTTCCACCAACATAACCATGAGTGTACCATAAACTGCTTGCTACATATTACTAGTGTCAATGGTGTAAGTAGGTTTGAACAAGAGTATTACCAGGAGTATTTATTCCAGCTTATCAGCGGCCTATTGAGATATTACTTGGTAGTTTAACCAACAATGATATCCAAGTCAAGGATCATCAAGAAATTTGGGAAGGTCAATTACTTCCCATCTATGAATTTAACAAGGTATAATTTTAATTGGTACTCACCTTGATCTTGGACTAATCGCCAACAATTTAATTTGCACTATCACCTTAAGTCTAAATATTTGATGAGTTAAATAAGAAGGAACTTGAGATAGTTCACCAGCTACTTAAAAACTATCAAGGTGTTTTCTCCTTGTCAGATGTCAACTATGATCACATGAAAGACTAGACTTATAGTATTGACGTAGGAGATTCAGCCTAATCTGACTAAACTACATAGGAAGTCAAATGTTTAAGGGCCATACATGAAGACTAAGCTCAAGAATTATTGGATGCTGTCTTACTTGTGCCATCTCTGAGTCTATGATCATACACGCTGTTACTTATAAAGAAGAATAAAGGTGGTCACAGAATAGTTAGGGATTATATGAAGCTAAACAGCCTCACCTAGAAGGATAGATTTCTAATTCCTAGGATTGATAATTCCTTGGCCTGAATCTCTGTCCCAAATTTCTTCACGATGGACCTCTCCAGTAGTTATTGATAAATGGATCTTTCACCTGAAGACCAAGAAAAATGCGCGTTGATATGCGTGGAAGAATTATTTCGACCTACTCAGCTCATAAAGAGATTATGCAATGCCCATCTTGTTACAACGGGCAATAGATCACATCATTTAAGATCTTTAACTTAACTGAGTGATTGTTAACCAAGATGACATGATGGTGCTTTACAAAACCTTCACTGTTCATCTAGACCACATCAAGATAGTGTTCCAACGACTAAGGGAGATCAGATTAATATAAAACCTGAAAAATGTACCTACTTACACCAGGACTTGAAAACTTTAGGACATGCCATATCATGGGAAGTTATTTAATCATTCTATGATAAGGTTGAAGCAATCTCCAAGAAGCTTGAGCCAAACAGTCCTTGTGACATACAAAGCTTTTAATAAATGTTGGGATAATACAATCAATTAAACCTAATTTTTCTCAACTTGCTGAACCTCTTCTATGACTGATTGTCAAGAAAATAACCTTTTTGTATGAGGTATAGAACAAAGAGTTGCATTTGAGTTAATGAAGAGTTCGTTGAAGAGAAGACTGATCTTATGACATCTGGATTATGGGAATCCATAGATCCTGTTTATTGACACCTGCAACTTAGCCATAGGTGCCATCCTTCTTTAATTGGTTGAGGATGACATTGACAACTCGGCATCATATTATAGCAAAACGTTTTCCAAAGATGAGCAAAATTATAGTGTCACAGAAAAAGAATGCTTATCAAGGCCCTGGTGGTGAAATATTTAAAGCCCTTCATGTATGGTACAAACTTTACAGCTGTAAAATACCACGCTTCACTAAAGTAGCTGCAAAACATGAAGGATCTGATGGGAATACTAGCCTAATAGGAACTCAAGATTCAGCACTACAACAAAAATATCGTTACTGGACTGGAACAAAGCACATGAACGTAGATGGACTGACTTGACTGCCCATACTTTATTTAGACAATAGCGAAGCTGAACAATTACATGACCTGCTCATGAAGTCAGACTCTTGGGAGTCTGAATGTTAAATTTTTGAGTTTTGCGTCAGAGGGCTGGTTCTTCTTTGGATTTGGAATGGAGTGTCGAGCATCTATTGTGTGAGGACAATAGACAGAATGGTGATTATAAAAATTATAGCTTCTTGGTAGTATTTAATTTGTATACCCTGTTGTTTTTACTTGGACAATGGCACGCCACCCTGATCTTACTGATCCCAAGTAAAAACTGATTAATACAAAAGAAAGTACTAAACACAAAAAAGTTCATAAATTCAATTATAAACAAGTCCAATAGTTGAATATATTTTATTAGTGTCAACTTAAGGGTTATTTATAGGGTTTGATGTTAACCACATCTTACCCATGACATCTTACTTTCAGTGGCATTTGGCCACATAAAAAGTTTTTAAGAACGTCTACAATAATTTGACTCATGGCGTCATGCTCAGCCTCAGGGTCAGTGTAAACACCATCATCATCCTTGAGATGGCGTTTTGTCATGTCTTCAAAATAGCTGAACCAATTCACTCTCACATGTAATTGGCAGCACATACCAAGGCAATTTGTATCACTAATTAGCAATTAATTTGATCAAAAACTTGACCGACATTAAAAACTAATTTTGACATTGACCAACAAAGCCCACGTGCCCAAGTCATTAAATCAAAACTTAAATTTAAGTTTGATCTAACTAACAAAGCCCTTGAGCCCATGTCATCATAGTAAAATATAATTAAGTGAAATCGCTAGGCCACAAATTCAAGTTCAGATATACTTAGGATATCTTTGGTTTATCTACCGACGATTTAGATCCAGTCAACCATTTAACACTGAAGATGAACCAGTTCAAAAGATACTCAAATTACATGCACTAAATATGAAGGTTCTTGACGGATTACTTTACAAGAAAGTCAGATTTGACTGACTACCTTACATGTGACCTTTAGAATGGGTTTCAGCTATAATGGAAGCCCACAATACCTTAGGACATGGAGGATCCAGAAAAACCTACAAATAGATCAAGGATTGCTATTATTTGGAAGGAATACTGGACTATGTTGTGGAAGTCTTAAACAATTACATAGCTTGTAAAAAGCAGAAGCTGCATTAAGTCAAGTACAAGTATCAGCCCATAATTCCTCAGCAGCCGTTCCACATCATCAGTTTAAATATTGTAGGTCCATTACCTAAATCCACAGGAGGGAATCTATGCATTTGTGTAGGGATTGATCATTTTACTTTGTGGAGCAAAGCAATAGCCAATCTCGCACAGATATCTAAATCTACTGCTAACTTTTTATATTAGAATATATTTACTAGGCATGGCAGCCCGCAGGTTTAATATGCAATGATTGGGAGAACTTTACATCAAGAGTTTTGAGAATCTTAGCTATGAGCATTGGGACTCAACAATTATTCTTAGCACCTTACAACCCATCAACTAATGGGAATGTAGAAAGAGAAATGGAACGATGGTTCCAATATCATGCAAGGTGGCCACAAATCCATCACACTGAAACTAATACCCTGATTCTGCTAATGGCTTATCAGATAAGTTTCCATTGAATTCAAAATGTCTAGATTCTAGGCCTTATACAGAAGAGAACCTGGAATTCAAGTTTTATAATATCATAGTTACCAGTGATAGTACCAAAGATCCTTAGAGAGCGCTAAGTAGACTACCCAGAAGATTATAGTTCTTCAGTCAGAGGCAATGACAAATCTAGCCAAGACGGTTATGTGAAAAGGTCAAGCAGAAAATGCCACATGTCAACCTTTATCTGAATTTGAGATTTTTGGACTTAGTCCTATAACATCACATTCAAATATTACCCTGAGGAGGAAAATTAAATTCCATATGGGATGGGCCATATTCTATCACTTACATGTGTGGGGACAACTACTCAATCAAGTCTTTGGAAACTGGAATAATATCAACTGTTTTCATAGCCAACTCTTGTGTCATTACTAGCCTGCCAATATGCTTGAAGGGGGTGATGTCAGATATCCCAATATAGGACATTATGGGAAGAATATTGGTGATTCAACTCCCTCAGTCAAATCAACACTTAGACCTGAGAAGGGGTTTATGGGATTACCTCAGTAAATTACCTGGATAAATCAATAGTTGGCACATTTCAGTTCAACTCTAGGAAAATCCTGACATACAAATTGAGCCTAAGATACCCTATGATGAGACCCCATCAAAATGATGGATCATCAAAAGGTCAGGCGATGGTGACTAAAGGTGGCACTCAAGGCAGCAAATTAAGATGAACACATAAGGGTAAGTATCAAGATGCTACTGAATAATCAACCTAAGTGACCTGCAGTCTCATCTGACTGGGTACAGATCTCACTAATTTTCCCTATCAAAAAATGATATAAAGTCATTATACCTTCTGGAATGCATCGCCTAACAATGAGCCTCCCTTTCAGGTTTCCTCCTCTCATTTATATTAATCCTTTTACTTTTTGGGCTCATATTTTTAGATGCAATATATAAAAATCCCTATTCTATACTATAACTAACACCTATTTACTGTGCTTTGGTTATGGTGTTTATAGTTCATCAGATGATTCAAATTGATAAATCACTAAATCGCTTATCTAAAATCATAGAATATACAAAATTAAACAATCACCAACCACTTTGTAAAAAAACCCTAAACTTATCAAAACAACCAAAACAACCAACCGCTTGGCAAAACCATTCAAACTATCAAATCGCCAAGTATATCAAATTGCTCAGCTGCAACATTATACTAATTACCATAAAAACATATATAATTTTCACTTATTACATATAAACTTTTTTTTATTAAAAAACAAGAATATGACATTGAGGTGAATTTAGAACCCCTCACATCCACCTATATATAAAGTTTTTAAACTCTACATGCCACAGCTTTGACTGTGAATTGCACATATGCACACATTTAAACACTTGCTTTTATAATTATAGATGAATAGATTAAATAATATAAGATTTTAAGGGTGATTATACATTGTTTTGACTGAGCGTTTTAAAATTTTCATCTAATTTAATAGGTTCAGATTTTATAAATGGTTGACAGATTTTGGTTGCTTTTCAAGTTCAACAATTAGTTGAATGAGAGATTGGTGGTTTTTGGCTGATCTAATGGGCTCAAATTGTTTTAGGTAAGTGATTGGCATTTTAATTGATTCAAAAAATTCAATTTGGTTTGACTGAGTGGTCATAATTTTTTTGTTAACTTTATAGATTCACAATTGTTTTTTGATTCAATAATTGGTGGTACTTAGTTGATCTGAAGAATTTAAGTGGTTTGGACAAGTTGTTATTAGGGTTTTGGCTAATTAAATAGGTTATTTACTTTATAAATTTATCAAAGGCATCTACCAATTTTAAATTTTAACAGAACAAACAAACAAAGCTTGAGAAAAACGTTTTATGACTTTTAATCAACCAACATCAAAAACCACCGAAAACTTTAATAAAACCAATTAACTTATTGAATTAAAGACGCCTTAATGGTAGTGTCCTTTGCGTCAATCCTTTCCCACCTCCCACTCCAAGTTTTATATGAACAATGATAAAGGGGCTTCTGGCTTATGGGACTCAGCTCAACCTCATTTTCACTGCTCCCTCTGGTGCAGAGCGCCTTGCTGCCCCTCAAACCACTGCCACTATAATCCCACACCACCCTGTCATAGCCCAACAAATCCCTCCATGCTCATATTGCAGTGGCGCCTGAGCACTTTTTTGGGCTTATGTGGATAATTGTCACCAAAATTGTCCTCTCTGTTTTAGGTTTGACCATTCCAAAAAATCTTGCCCCCAAGCCACTTCCTCTGATGCGGCTTCTGAGCCCTATTCACCAGAATCCAAATGGAGTTTTGTTGCCCCTTCCCACTCAAAGTTTTTATTTGATGGGTCAGAGTGGTAAATCGTCTTACCAAATCAACCACCCACATTAACCCACCCAATTACACCCCTGCCAATCAGAGTCAGGCTTAGACCACCATTTACACCTAGGCAGCCCATTCAACTAATACCCACTTAAATTTGTCATCCACTATTCTTGTGAAACAAAATCCATGGGACCTATTGGCCAAGGTTGATGAAACAGTTAAAGTTATTATGAATGAGGAAACTGGTGAACATCTTGACCAGTTAGATTATAGTTGGGCTGAATTTTAAAATTCTTATTTTGTATATACTATCCCCCTAAACAATTCACCTATAAACCCAATGCCATCCCCTACCAAAGTGACCACCAGCTAGCCTTAGCAGCGGTGGCCACTCCCCATTGCAAAACCTCTGCAAAGCAGTGGCCCATTCAGTTTCTCAATTCCATGAAGGGCTGACCACACTCATTTTCCCCGGTTTTTCCCAAAGCAGCATGAGGCAAAATCACCAATTTGCTGAATGAAGCTGAAGCTGCTGTCATATATGTGGCAAAGCTAGCAGATTTAAGCCATTTGCTAAAATCACCCGCCAAAGTATAACCAAATTTTTCCCACCTCCAATGCCCGCATTCAAGCTAAACATCACCTAGCAGAATTTTCTTAAGCTGTCCTCCAAGCAGATCTTGAAAAAGAAAACTCATTTTTCACCAACATTCACCCACACCATGCTGATGCCCCAACGCTCTGGCTCTCCACTTTTGTCTGTTAATACAACTATAATGATTCTGCCTTGAAGAAAATGACTGTAGAAGAGCTTCCTGACCCCCCTCACCCTCTGCCATGGTGGTTTAGTGGTATTCCATTCCCCACCTGGTTGGAGAATTTTGTTATTGGTTTTATTGTTCCATTCATTTTTTCTTTAGTTTTGCTCATTAATTATTGGTAATGTCCATCCCCTAGTCAGTGTACCTTGAATAAATTTAGATTTAAATTTAAATATAAAAACTTATTGAATCAACCAAACACTAACCACTTACTAAATCAATCAAGATTAATAATCGCCCTAAACCATAAACTGCTTGGCAAAACCATTGGAACTATCAAATCAACTAAATATTAAAATGCTCATCATGACAATATACAAACTACCATTAAAAAATATAAATGGATCTTAACATTTTGTATATAAAACTTTTTATTGTGGCTGTAAAATCAATTTTCAATGGATTATTTTATTTTTATCAGAGATACATAAGTGTGCCAAATTATTAAATCTCTGGCTAGTCTAGAAGGTGTTAAAATAAATCATGATATTCTGCTACAAACAAACACTACATAAAGTAGAGAAAGATGTTTTAATAAACCCAAGCAAAACTTATGATAACATTTTTGAACTTTTAAATCAATCAACAACCAAAAACCAACAACAACTTACCAAAGCCAATTTTGTTTTTAATTCAACCAATTAATAATTGCTCACTAAAAAATATTAAGTTTATTAATTAACCTAAAACCATCAACCACTTTTCAAAACAATTGAAAGGATCAAATCAACCAAATATTGAACTGCTCAGCTGTAACAATATACTGATTACCATCAAAAATATATAGGATTTTCACTTTTTATATAAAACTTTTTATATTTGAATATGAAAATTAAATTCTATAATTGAATGTTACTTTGTTATCAGAGATATATAAGTATGCCAAATCTCAAATCTTTATCTAGTCTATAAGGTAGTTAAGAATTAATTGCAATATTTCATTACAGACACACAGCAAGTAGAAATTTTTAATATAATAAAATTAATTAGATTCTTTTGGTAAAACTTAAAGAAACACTAAATTAGCTTAAATATAAAAATACTCCATACCTGGCCAAAGAACAGGAACTTAGGCTTTTTATTAGATGGTTTCAGATAAGTGCCTACAAACTAAGAACATCAATATTAATTTGTAAATCATTAGGTAAGATACATCTCCTGGTCAGCTTACCTCAAGTAAACAATATCTAGATATAAATTTCTTGCTTATATAGATTATGAGATTTGATGATAAAATTTGCTTGTACATAGATTCACAGTTTTAATTGCAGTTTTTTAATTATAAATAAAATAAAAACCCTACCTACCTTATAACCCAGCACCCAAGAGGCATATGCATACTTAAATTTACATAGATAGGTATTTTATTATAGGAGAAACAATTTTTATACTATAATATATATATTTGTATATTTTGCAATTTTTGTCAATAAATTGAATTTTTTAAAAAAATCTTATGTATTTGATATTCTGACGCCTAAGCTGCATATAAATATTAAATTCCATAACCATATGTTTGTTGAACTTTTAATTACTTTTTAGAATACTTTCTTTAAATTGAATCATTCCATAATAATCAATTTATTAAAGTAACTTATAACTTCTCTTTCACATTTTAAAATACTGAAAGATCTTAAAAATTGATTTTTAGTGGAATTACAAATTTTTTACAGAATACCAATGCTAAATTTCAAATTCTTAGCTTATTTAATTTAAGAGAAACCAAGATTAATAGTGTCTTATATATATTATAGATAAAGTTACATCATTTATATATATCTCATTTGGTAATTGACTTTAATGATCCATTTTGTTACACTTACCATAGGATGGATACTCTAGCTGACAGGACCTAAGCGGTGTCTTGCACCCTCTTAAAAATATACTTGTCATGTGACTTAGTCAGCTTCAACTATTGACTGTTAGGCTTCTTGGGCACAGTACTTTTAAGCTTTAAAATGGAAACCCTACAATGAAAAAGGTTCAGCAGTCATAAAAGTCAAACAAGAGGTACTTTCCTTTATGCTGGCCTGAGTGGCCTACTGGCTTACAGTCACCTTAATATCGAGGGATAAGTCAGTCAATCAATATTTAATCCTGTCCAAGCTTTGTTACATCTCACTCATACTATCAAAGAGATTAACCTTAGAATGTAAAATGAAGACACTGCTCTAAACCTTTTTTGGTAAAAGTCAAAGTGTCATCAATTGCCCTCAATACTCTTTTAAAAGCCAGAACTTAAAGTGGCTTGGGCCTTATTAGTTTGAGACCTATGTTTGGAGGATATGGACCAAGTTTTTCCTCCATGTGGTGTAGACCCACATGCGCTACCTGGCTCTCATGTGGGGCGTCAAATGGGCCTAATCCCAAGGTCTCCAAAGAGCTGATAGCATTGCACGCCTTATGAGAATGGATAAATTGTCCACCCAGATCTTCTCTCCCAGCCAAGGAGCCCCTACTACTGGCAGCTGTGCAACTAGGCAGCTGGTTTTTTATATTTTGGTGTGGTTAATGACCATATTCACTTGGATATCAAATCCTACAATTTTACAACAAGCTCTCTGAATCCTGAGAAAAAATTGTTTGAATCAGCAATGAATATGCTGGCAAAGTGATAAAGATTTTGTACTAATACACAAAGATTAGATATAGGAAACCCCTAAAAGCCGTTATGTCCTAACCTCTTCTTAGCCCCAGATTCTCAGTGTCTGTAAACTATCTTGATAATTTTACTGAACATGTTTGGGATTGTAAGTTAAAAAAGTATAGTAGTTTTATGTAGACAACTAGTCAATCAAGTATTTTTAGGATTTTTGCCTACATCATTCAGCTTCATTGATTACAATTAAACTGCTGGTCCGCTATAGGATCCATCCTGCTACTGATGTAAAAATTAATGATTACTTATATGATAACTATTGTTAAGGGAAATATTCCAGCAAATATTTATAACTCTGCCAGATTACAATCCTCCAGACTGATGAGTGCTTTTTGGTGATAATCCCCAACAATACACAAGCAATTAGAGGGCCACTTTAATTATCTATACCTTAATTGACTTGTAGGAGTTGATCAGTTTAGTTATCAATTGAATAAGGGGTTTATGAGTTACTGGTAAGTAATTCCGCCTTTCATAAAAGCAACTTACAAGTTAACCTTTATTGGAACACAATCTGCTACTTATGGGTAAGAGTCCCATTACCTAATCAGGTCGTTACCAGATAAGGTAAATTCAATGTGAGTTGAGCAAAGATTTTGGGAAATGTTCTTGTTTAAACTCAGAAGAGGTTGCAATTGAGTAGGGAACAGGACCTGAGTATATTTAATAAGGTAGATCATTGTTTTGTGTGACCCCGGAGGGATAATTCATTGGTGATGGCTGTAAGTCCGGGGGAGCATCCCCTCCACTTGGACTGGGTAGCATTCCCGTTCCCATCAAAAAAGGGCCTAAAAGGCAAGCTGCCCCCTCATCTCCCAGGGCGACCTCGCCAATGTGGTGGAAGAGCGTTGGGTAACAGTTTACCCTTTAAAGACCCCGCCACCAATCCCAGCACTGATGTTGGCTGAATTAGTATGGAGAATCAAGGAAATTTGTTCCAATCTATTGGGAAGCTGGCATTTTCTTGGGATGAAAGGTTTGAATAAAGTTGAGGCAACTAGACTTTGGCATCAAAGCCTGAAAGTCCCAAACCTTAGCACCAAAGCCTGAGAAGCTCTTATTTTTGGAAAACATAACATCTAATGTCAAATTTTTAGCAAAGCTCGCTGATGGCATTGGGCCAATGGGAAATGTAGCCAACAGTTCAAAACATTCCCCAGACACATCAAAATCTTTGTCTGATTTTTCTTGCTTACTCAAACGGATGCTGGAGCGACTGGGTGTGGGCAGGTTGAGTGCTCTGAACCTGTTCCCAACCTCTTGGGATTGCCCCTATATGGTGTGGCCTTGGGAGGTTCCTGCTGCCCATTGGGAGAGATACAATTGCTCCAGTTGGTGGAACCCCAGAAAATATGCAACTCAGGAATCCGTGGATGAAACAACAGTGACTGTCCTGCCACCAATAATTTTGAAGTTGGTTTAAATAATCCGTTTTTCTCCCCCCATTGCCAAAGGTTGCCATATTAGGTTGAATCTCAAGGGCCTCAATCTCGCGTTTTCCCAAGCTATACCCCAAATTGATTGTATATTTAAACAGTCATAGCACACTGAGAAATTGATGGTCAATTTTCTTATTTTATATTCCAGTAAAAATCTTCCTGTGCTCAACTTTATCTACTTAAGTTTGATTTTTCTTTCCAAACCCTCATGACATTTGCAATGTGGCCCCACAGCCCACGTATCAACTGGGTTGTCCCAGTAATATTGTCAGCTTAGATACCCACCATAGTCACTTGGGCCTATTTTTTCAAGACCATTACTGATGTTTCCCTGGACTCACACCTCCTTAACCCTTGGACCTTTGCCCTGAAGTTGTAACAGCCTGGGTTTTTATTGGGTTGCTCCTTACATTGGCAACCTGTAGGCATTCTGTTTTTATTTATTTCTCATCCTATATAAGTGTCATTCAAGCATCAATGCCTCTGGCATTCTGGCTCACCTTTTGGGGCTTTTGCATCCTAACTGGCAGGCCAGTCTCAACTTTATCTGCCATCTCCCTGAGAATAGCAACCATTACCAATTGGGGTGCCAACCAAAGAGTTTTGCACCAAATTCCCTATAAAATCCTCTTGAATTTTCATAATAAAGCATACAAAATTAGATCCAGATGAATATTATTATCTATAATTATAATTAGATTGTTCCCTTTTGGGATTATAGAAAGAAGGACAAGTATATTATTTGTCCATGGAACCACTAGTGCAAAAAAAAACCATTTGTATATATTAATGTTGATCTTTGCGGACTCAGCATGATGAGAAGGAAGAAGATCTTCTGAGCCTTACACTAGGTTATGTTCTACCAGACGGGATAGGGAAGAAGTCCCTACCATCTCATAAGAAAGCAATATTAGGACAAGCTTCAGGTTGGCGTTGAACCTAATCATAATTCAGGCTATCATCTCAAATTAGAATAATAGTATTCATAGTACTATTGCTTTTTATTATATTTATTAGATCAAATCAAACAACGCAAGTACAAGAAACCTGTTCAAGTTGAACAAATAGAGCAAAGCGAGGTATTATTTAGAATGGGAAATCAAATCCAAATAATAACAATTGATAATCATTCCAGAAGAGGAATACGAGTGCCAATATCCTTTAAGTTTTAACAATTGGTGCTCACTACAGGGTGTAATTGAGTTTAGTCAAAGTTAATAAGAAGATCGAATCAATATGTCTTATAAGAACAAACCGTGCAAACTTTGGATGGAACTTGAAACCATCAACAAGAAAGCACTTAATTGGTGTCACAAGCTGACTTCACCACATTGGAAGAATGGGCGACAAAGGTCAAGCTTGAGGTCAACCAAGTAGGGAAAATCAACAATGACCCCTGTTGAAAAGTCAGCTCCATGAAGCACAAGGAGATTGAACTGATTAAAGAAGTACTGTTTCATAAGACCAAGCAAGACGTAGACTGAGAATTTATTCACCAACTTACTGAAGAGATAGCGTGAAGGTTAAAACTTATAGAAGAACTAAAGGACCATAAATGTGACTGTGCACAAATGGAGGCAGAAAAATGAAAATGAAACGCCTTTCACTCCAATTGGAAAGAATAACCTACCCAGAAACATGCTGGTCATTTGGAGCAATTTAAGAGATGACATTTGAAGACACTCCAATGGTCAATAGAATCGTCAGACAGGATACACCTGCTAGTGGAATCATGGATTATTTCCAAAGCACATTAAAATTACCTGAATATCTACAAAATAACGCTCCTGCTTTTTCCATACTATTTGAGATGATGATGTTCAGTTTTAGTGATCAACAGAAGGCAGTGAACGTCATGAATTGCTTGAACAAAGATTGTCATAATCTAGGCTTGGGTTGGGACCATCTAGTACTAAAAAAAAGATTGTCATAATCTAGGGGGTGGAAGGCGAGTCGGTAGGGCGTATGGCTACCAACCTGAAGGTTGCAGGTTCGATTCCCGCCCTTCACACATCGATTGGGGTGCCAGCTGAAGGAAGCTATTGGTGGTTAGTAGGTATAATAACATGAAAACCTTACCCATGACATAACCAGAAAAATCTGAGTCCTGATCCAGAGGTGAAAAAAAACTTTCTACGACAGAGTTGACCCTGCTCAGGTTTCATATCGATACTTTCTCTATTTTGGTAATATCCATCCCCTGGTTGGCTTGCCTCAAATAAATAATAATAATAATAAGATTGTCATAATCTAATGTTACTTATATTTAAATGGGGACAACTGTTCTTCCCAAGAGGCCTAAGAAGCCATCTTGCAAGAAAATTGGAAGCCTCACTTGGATGTCTAACTACAAGCAAAAATTTATGGGGATTCAATTCTGCAAAAATGAAACCCTAGCAACTTTTGTGGACCAACTATACCAGGAATTGCAGATCCTGGTTGGTGCAAACGTGCTAACGGATTTTAACGCCCAAATCATGATGCAAGTGGCACAAAAGCCCAATGTGATTTACACAGAACTATAGCTTCAGTGTTAAAAACGCAATAGACCACATCTTAAATGGTGGATCATTTTTAGATGTTGGGAGTTACTTTCAAAGCACCACACAGAGCTTTCAAAGTGATTCAGACTCGAGCTCAAACCACTGTAAAATTCGCCAAGATTATATAAAGAGCAAGAAAATTGAGTTGGGTAGGGGAATAAGCCCAAAGTTTGGAAGCAAGTGTATAAGATTCTAAACTGCTGCCACCAGTGTGGTATATCTGGACACGTAGCCGCCTAATGTTGGAGTAAGAAGCCCATGGAGCAGGCCACCTTAGTCCATGAGAAGGAGAAGGAAAGCAGTCAGTAATTAGGAAAAGGTTCTGTGGTCTCAAGATGGAACAATCTGGCACAATGGTTAACCCTGTTTCTCTCAATATTATGGATGATTACATATATATTTCTGATCTCTTTACAGACAATGAGACTAATCCAATATCAGGTTGTTAATATGGATATAAATGCTATCGCTCAAGCTAAAATGAAGGGTATTGCTTATAAAATTGTGAAGTAAGTGGATTGACCATATGCTCATCAGCTAACGGACAAGAATAATCTGCCAAGAACCAGAAGGAGTTACTCAAGATGAGATTAGATGAGGCAAACGTTTCCATTCTAATTTAGTACTATTAAGGAATCTCTCCTTGACCTTTCAGTAAAACTAAAAATTTTCTTTGTTCTTAAAATAGCGCCGCAAATCACTCATTAAACACACTTTTTATAGTATTCTGAGTGCACCTATGCAGATACTATTATTTACTGGGTGAGAGTGAGGGCAACCATCAACAGTGGAGTGCCCATAATTATCGTCTCGCTTAAACTGGTGAAACAAATGATAAGTGTGATGGACCTAACACCAGAAGGAATACAGAAAAGCTGGACCAGAGATGACAATATCTTGTGGAGCATACAGCTCACTGCCACTCAAGTTTGGCTCATAAATATATCAACTTCCACCATTGTGTTGGTGAACAAGAATCACGATATCCTGATCAGGGCGGAGCTTCTGAGCAAATATGGAGTGAAATGTAAATACAAGGAAGATACCCTGACCATTTTGGAACATACCCTGGCTCTGATATATCAATGGGAAGGAGATTCGTCGCTGACTAAGAAGGACAATTTTGTAAATTCAATTTGCAATGACGGCCTATTCCCATCCAATATAAATTGGTTGTGCGATAATGGATATAAATGCCAAAGGGGATCCAGAAAATTTGGGGATCCTCCTGAGAACAAAAAATGATGAACATTATGTTGCCTGAAATATATTAATCGTTAACACAGGGTTAATACTCAAGATTTCAGAGCAGCTATATGGAGAAGTTGTTGGTTTATGGAGGAATTTGAGAATTTAACCATGGGTTGCACTGGTATAATTATGCCAGGACATGGAGAAATCAGCGTGCTACTGGTTAATCTGTGAGCGAAACTAATAAAGATTGTGAAAAATAAGTCGTCACATTTCTCCATTTTTGATCCTGATGGCAGATACCATAAAAGTCTATGCTTTAAGAACGCTAATCAAGATGAAATTTCTGGCGGAAACTCTCAAAGTGTCAGTGTCTTATTAGATTGAGAGCAGCTGTCTTAATTATCTGAACAGCAGCAAGAAGAAGTACTTCAACTATTTGAGAAGTATTGGGGGAATTTGCTCAAATTGACCACGACCTGGGATGCGTGAAGAACGTGCTGCACATGGTTGACACCAGTGAATATTTTCCAATATGAATAAAATCTATTTGAAGGTGTATAGCTGCTGAAGATGTGGTCAGCAAAGAAACCAGCAAGCTTTTCGCTCATGGGCTCCTCATCCCATTATTGAGTCCATGGGCGAGTCCAATACTTAAAGAAAAAAACCTGAAGAATAGATTAAATTGAGTGGTGATCAATTATTTCTGACTGAATAAAATCACTAAGAAGGATTTGTACACACTTCTGAGGTTTGATGAAGCGCTTGATATCCTAGGGAACGCCAAATACTTTCCAGAGATGGACTTGATTTTGGGGTATTGGCAAATCAATTTGCCAAAAAAGGATTAAGAAAAATGACAATCATTACCGCACAGGGACTCTATCAGCCAACCCAAATTGTCATGGTTGGATGACTTTATAGTAGGAACAGATGCTAAAGACAAGGATGGGCGACAGGAGGCCCAGAAGGTGAAACTTCAGGCTCTTCCTGACCTGAAACACACCTTAGATCAACGCTGGGTGCAAGCCAAGCATGCCCAGGTTGATACTAATGGGGTGCAAAACGCCCAGCCTCTGATCTCAGCCCAGGCGCTAAAACGAATGATTTACATTATAAATGAAGATGGTTCAATTTGGTTGATTGGAGAGCAAGGGTCCAAGTCTCGCTCAAGTTATGAAATTTTGAGCTTGGGTAAAATATGGCTTCAATCAATTACTTGAGTGAAGGCACTTTCGGTGTATTTTACTAAAATGGATGGAAGCGTCTGCTTATTGGAGCGTCAAGGCTTGGGTGCACTTCCACAGAACCTGAATTTCCCCAGCCCACTTTAAATATGTTTTTGTGACAAACATTCCTTGTTGGTCGACTTTTCTTTTATAAATTTACCCGTTATTTTACGTTTTTTTCCAATGTTTCCTTGGGCAAACTTGGTGGTGGACCTCTTTGGGGAGGTCTCCAACTATGTAGGCTACTACCTTCTATCACAATTTACAAAAATCCCAGGTGCTCCCTGTGCTGCTCAGGTCCCCTCCAGATCGAGGCACCCAAGGCCCCTGACGCCAAGTTACACCTGATTATGGACTCCCCTTTGGGGTCCACTCAAGCTGTGATATTCCTATCTTACCTGGTACTTTATGTTGTGCTTTACACCCTTGCCTGGGGTGCCTTTTGCACAGGCACAGCTCGAGGTGCCTTCCTTCCCAGTCTCCTAACGACTAGTTCCCTAGCAATGTGGGTTTGCATCCCACATCACCTTGCTGGGAACGAGAGAGTTACAGACACTCTCTTGACATTAGTCAACCAACCCTTTTATTATACGTGCATGAGAATTATCTGTGTGGGACTTTTGTTATTGGTAAATTGGGTGCGCTGGCCATTTGTCACTGCCACGATGGTGCTCACCACAATTTTCTTGTTTAGATTTTGTTTTGGTGCATCTTGGGTTTTTATTATTGCAACTACCAATTGGGAAGTGCCCACCCTTCCTGCTCATACCTGGTGGTCTCAGACTTTTTGCAATTTGGATGTTATGATTCCCCACCTTTCTCCCGAGATTTACTCAGAAATTCAACAAGCCTTGGCATCCCTTGAGCCAAAACCCTCATTAAGTAAACAAAATATGTCTGGTTCACATCCACTTTTGTGAGGAGTGAGTTTGTTGTCCCATTTGTCTCCTGATGCAGGTGACTGGGTTTTTGCAGTATTCTGCACTCACCCACATTTGTGGCAAACAGTGGAGGGCTTGGAGCAGATCTTGGAGCAGAGTTGACCTGAGGAAGCATCCCTCCATTCCTTCTTCAAGTTCTTTTCTCTGTGTCAAGCGGGTCAGCTGATGAAAGCATACTTGAGTGAATTCTGTGAAAAAGCCCAGGCTTTGCCATTATCTGATGAGGTTAAAACGTTGTTTCTCCATTTGACCTTGAACATATCGATGCAAAATGCCCTGATTTGGTAGTCGCCTCCTTCCAATTTTGATCATCTGGTCAAAACCCTTTGGGGTAGTTTCCCCACCCCAACCTGGAAGGGGCCAGGTAATTTGGCCATCATCAGATCAAATCATATAAATACGGAGGCTGAAAAGTTGCACGCGCCTCTTGAAATGAGGGAATCTTATCCTTCTAATCCTTCTACTTCTTCTAAATTTGGAACTGTACAGGGGTCTAGCCCTGAGAATGAAGTAAAGG